>JAXIVD010001770.1:5000-20000 GCA_036785275.1 Cancer borealis
AAAGAAAAATAGATAAATAATAATAAAAATAATCTAAGGGTCAACAATCATTAGAGGCGAGTAGAATATCTTTGACATTTGCACCCGGCTTCTACAGAACTAGCGTGTGGTAATAAAAAAATATTATTTTGCATTTTTTTTTTTAAATTTCATAAATGAAGATAGAAAAACAATTCCACACCAATCAACAACAAATGTAATTCATGAAGTTAATGTCAAAGATAAAAACCTTCCTTTACGGAAAGCTAAAAAATTAAATTTCTCTCACCTGAATAACCTATGAATGTACGATCACATTAAGTGAGTCATCTTGGGTTTCCTTATTACTGGTCTGACAGCAACAGGATCAGCACTACCACTACCATGTCTTGTCAAGGTTCTGGTACGAGTCAGTTCAGTGCTCCGTATTTCATCTTACCATCACTCATGTCCCCTGACACTGTGTTGATGCAAAGCCTCACTTCTCACTAATGTATTGGTTTTCTGTTGCAGTAAGAAACATTATTAAAGAAAAAGAAAATGCCCCATAGTCACAAAATTTTACATGAAACATGGGATGTAAAAGGCCTAATTTAGTTTAAGTCTTGCTAAAGACTATCCTGAGTACTGGAAAAACTTGCTTAGCAGTTTATGTGATGACTGTTTTGTTACAGGAAAGGAATATGGAGTTGAATGGACAGTACTGGAATGTCCAACATAGGTGGTGGGTCCTGCTCGGCTCCAGGCCAAAAAGAAGCAGACAGTCCCATTTTGGATACATTTGCATCTTAAGTTTTGAAAAACACTGTAGACTTTAATTGTCTCTTTCCGCACAGTTTACAACCTTACTCCAGATTGTGACCAGAAATTTTCCACGACTATTTCAAGGCATAAATTAAGAATATACTCCTGGATGACACTGGTCTCAATCTAATAATATTTGTAAACTGTGCTAAAGAAGAAACAATTCACTGGGGAATAGCAATTATGAATGAAGAGGTTACAGCTGCACTAGTTCATGTATACAATGTCCTTGTACAACTTAATGGCTTAGAGTTATGAGAGATGAAAAATACTACACAATTTGCTACTGAGTTCATGAACAATTTGTGAGATGGTCAGTTCTTCACCTGATCAAAGGCACCCACTGATTTAGCTGAATCCACTATTTGAGTCTTTCAAGAGGTGCTTCTAGCAATGATCAAATGATACAATATCCATCTGGGAATATATATCCATTACACTCTAGAGCCTAATGCCACATAAATATATGATGATATTATACATGTTTCTTGCATATTATCAATCTATTAAATTACAATACAATAATTTATAGTGAGCAAATCAATGCCTCTCAACCTAAAATGTTGCTAAGAAAAAATAGGCCGAGTTTCATTAAGTAACCTACTTATCTTTAGTCATGATGAGATAAATTCTAGTAAAAAATAAGTAACAGAACAACGTGACACAAATAACTATGGCATGCAAGGGATCCTCCTTGTCTACAACACGACTGAAGTTTTAATGTAAGTTATCCTCCAGTTCATTGGCTCAAAATATGACAATGATAAAAACAAGTCAGCCTATGTAACCCTCCCTCTCCCGCCCTATTAGCTTCTTATCACCAGCATGTGTTTGACGTGTACATATATGTATATATCATCTTATGTATGCACACCTTTACTTATTAATGTGACTAATTATTAAGGCAAAACAACACCGTATTGCTGAGATAAATGATGGGTGAGCCACTTCATCTCCCAAGTCCACAGCATCCTGGGACTTTCAAACAAGATTGTGTTTGAGGGATAGTCACAATTTGTTGCACTACTTCCATGGAAAAGCCTTACCTTACTTCTGATACACATACTTTCCTCAAGTACTATAAAATCATTACTCACTGTTGATCATCCCATGCATATTTCAGTGATTTAACAGATTCAGTATTGTATGCAATCTTGCATACACACACACACGTGCACACATGTACGTGGGCACACACACAACCATTTACAAATAAAATTAAACAAAAGGGAACAAATTAATAATACCATTGAATTGAGTATGATATTCTGATGAAATCCACTGATAAATATCTTTTAATTTACTTACCATAGTTCAGAAGTTTCAACATTGTACATAATCTAATACACATAAGGAGGATTGGATTGCTTTTTTTCCCATTTTTTTTGCGGCATTTGAGTGGAAGATCAATATGCTGTTCATAGAGTGAGCGGGATTCAAGATACATAATGACGTAAGTTATTAATTTTGCAAAATTCGGTATATAGTACCTGGAATCTTTGGGCAGGTTTCCGCATTAAGTATACAAGCCCTAGAGTTGACATGAAGTTAGGTGAGAGACATACTGCTATATTTCACCCTAGACTAGTTTCTGGGGATGGGCATCACTTATTACAGGATTAATATTAAAGCTATGAGTTGTTGTCCTCCTCTAGCCGTGCACACTCAGGCTGCTCCTCACTCCACCAGTACAAAAGCTCTGCGTCAAGAAAGGAAAACGGCTCAAACCACTGGAAGAACAAATGCAAGTATCACATCAAGCTGCTCCAATACATTAGGGTAGAGATGAAGGTGATTATCACTATGAATGATAGAAACAGGCATCCACTCAACAATGGCAATTACACTCAACACATGCCTTCAAACTCAGTCAAATTTACCTACTTTGCTTACTTGTTGGTTACAGGCAGCAACCACACATAGCACCTATACACTGTCAGAGTTATGCAATAATGATAAATGTAACTCAACCACATCAGATATCTTTGCACTTCATATTCTAAATATTTGCACCTCTCTTCAAAAGCCATGAGATGCATTACTGAAACGTTTTATTATTTTAATCCAGCCTGAACATTATAAGAAAACAGTTTCTGTTTAGTGAGTTTCAAAAGGCATGTGCAATATTTTGGGAAAGAATGCAATGCCAAGTCTCCAGTCATTCACTGTCATTAACAGACTATGAGGTAAGTCAAGAAATATGATGCCACAGTCATGTGTAACCCATGGGAGAGAGTCCCAAGATTTTGGTGAGATTTGCTTCATCCCACTCTGGTGAGGTGGGAGAAGACAGACCAACCGGAGGACTGGTCTGATGGGATATTTCTGCCATGTGTTGTGATGAGCCAGTCCACAGAGGGCTGCCAATCACATCCAAGGGAAGGTCTTTAGGTCGGGCAGATGGGACACTTGATTTTATATTACGGAAAGCTGATCGGCCAAGACCACCATCCAGTGACGCCAGGAAATTATGTGCCTGTTGAGGTGGTAAGGGCAAGCCAGGTGCCAAGCTGCGCTGGATCACCACATAGAGTGCCATGCTAGTGACACGTGCCTCGTCCACCTCACATCCAACACTGGACCGCCGCCACACACTCACCACCTCAGTGCGGATCTCAAAGCTGATCACTGAGTTCCATAAGTGCTTCACTTCCCTGAAAATGGGTCACATAATTAGGATGTTTAACGCTATTAAGGATTTGAAATATTCATGATACAGGGTAAGAAAAATATGTTACAGCTATTACTAAAGAATTTCCATCAAAGATGTGATCTGATCTGATCTGATGTCCGTCTCTAGGTACTCCCTTCAGGGGGATAGCTGCGGCTGAAGAGTTTCTATTAATTCCTATCCTTATATTATATAATAAATAAATAAATTATAAAAAATCAGAGTTACATTGCCACACCTTAGTATGTCCCCAGGGCTGGCAGCTCCACGCAATGCCTGTGTAAATAGGTGTGGGCCATGGAGGGCTGAGGAGAAGCCAAGGGTCATAAGAGTGGCAGTGAGGCGGCTCCAAGCAGCAGACACCCACTCAACAGTACGCTGGGTGTGTGAGGCAGGGGAAGGTAGCACACCAGCATGCTGGGAGGCCAGGAGGCGCATCAGAGAGCGGGAAAGGGTGGAGATCAGTGGCTCTCGGTCATGACGGAGTTGGACCCACAGCACACCACCCTCCAGTTGGCCACCACCTGGCCGCCGCCATGCATCCATGGTGACCAGCACAGTGCCCCCAGACACTCCTTGCACCATGGCCCACACAGCTGGCCATGCCTCCCTCGACACGTGTTCCAACACTAAGCTTCCGCCACTCTCTGCAACACCACGCACTGACTCCAGACCTGCTGCCCGACCTCTTGCAAGGTCGATTCTGGTGATCCCAACACCACTGCCGCTACCCTTAAGATGGGCCAAACACCTGACAAGGAAACACTTGCCACTGTCCTGGGGCCCGTACACCACCACACATTGGGACTGTTCCATCTGATGGGAGGAAAATGTGAGTAGAGGACAACCTGAAACCCTTTGTGGTGAAAGGTAAATTTATTGTAAAACGATGTGTCCTTCCTGACTTATGTACAGTGTCATCCAAGAAAAAGCACAACAAAAACATTACAAAACAAAAGTTGATAAAACAAAATAATAAAATAAATCAAATGAAAGGTGTAGGGTCTTACCAATCTCAGGTAGTTTTTAAGAACAGGCACAGGTACTAGGAGGGAATATGCAGCTGCTTCAAGGGGCCTTAAGTGGATGCAGATGTCTTGGCTGCCAGTGTTTGCAAGGAGGTCAAATGGTCCACTTACCAAACCATACTCGCCCTGAGAAAGAAATACTTGCGTGATAGGATGATTATTTCCTTTATTGCCTTACAGCCATTTAAGCCAGTGGTTCCCAGACCCTTGGTTGCAATACAAATGAGACTCATAAGGGTGCTCCCCAGAATTGAGCAACAGGGAAGAACAACAAAAACAAGAAAAGAAAGGAAAAAACCTACCTATCAATTTGTGTATTAATATACCAGGCTGATATTCCCCTAAAGGGTGTTAGCCTAAGACAAAGTGCACACACACACACATACACTAATGCACATATACACATACACTCATCTCACTTAGCTCTTAGGCCACTAGAGAAGAGAAGAGCACTCCACACAACACAGTACATAGGGTCTAAATATGGATCCATTCCAGGCAAGGAACAAAAAGTAATGGAAACTTACCCGTGTCCATCTGTGATGGCCAATAGAAAAGTGGCTGATAGCTGCCTTGCTAATTCCAAAGTGTGCTAAGCTGACCTCCATCTCCTGAAGAGGGTCTGACCGCCTTCGTTCACCTCTGCTGCTGCTGCTGCTGCCACCACTGCTGTGTCGCCCACAGGTACCCATGCTAACTCCCCCTGGACTGTGATTTCTGAGGAGAAATGTCATCACATTCAAATAAGATGTGTTCCATCACCATAACATAGATTAACTCTAGCATAACACTGTCAATATGACCCATTGAGTGTGAAACTCACAAGGAAACCGGGCAAGAGATGCAAAATTCTAAGATCAAAGGCATAAAATGACAAAATCAAATAACGAAATTCCAAAAACATGAAATTTGAGTATCCCTTATTTGTAAAAAACTTCAGCAACATATTTCTGTATGATGTTTACTCATAAGTAAGGACGACAGTTAATGTAGAACCAGTGCTCTAAGAGAATATTATAAATGCTTCATCAATACTAGAACCTTTCTCTATACATACTTTTTGCTTTGGTAACATATTCTGTTTGTGTAATGGAATCCAATACCTGGATGATGATGACACAAAAGGATGCATACCTTGCCAATGTATCGAGATGGTGCAGTGCGAGGGAGGTGAGAGCCTCTTCCAGCACAGCCCAGAGAGTGGTAGTGGTGACTCTCACAGCTCCAATGGGCCATCGCTCACCATGCTTGTTGCTGCTGGATTCCAACTCATTTTCTTGTTCATGGGTACAGCTTCCATCCCCATTAACAACTCTGTCCAGGTCTAGGCCTTCCAGCCACACGGAACAGGTACTTTCACTCTGACCTGTCACATGCATGTCATCAAGGGTTGGTTTGCTGTGTAACTTATAAGGAATGCTTTCATTCCAAAAATAACATAATAAATAATTTCTTCGGCTTGATAAAGCTTTAGTCGCTCTATTTAATGATGCAATGCAATGGGAAGCACAACTATGCAAATAAAAAAGCAAAATATAAGTGAACTCAGACCACTCAATGGAATAATCTTTATTCCCTACTCCTGCAACTCACTAGAAATGGATAGCAGGGCCAAACAGGCAGGCGACGCAAGTTTCACTAGGCTGGGGTCATGACTTAGCAGGGCTGAGATGTCCAGCCCAGCATGACCAACTGCAGCCAACAAGTCAGCAGTGGGGCTAGCTACTGCCAGAGCCAAGGGTGTGGTGCCTTGATGGTCTGGCCCTCCAGCAAGCCAATGCAGAAGGTGCAACCCATCATCAGTAGCCAAGATGTGTTGCACCACCACCTCCACACACTCTACCTCACCCGACTTTATTGCAGCATGTAAGTAGTTGCAGCCATCCTGACAACAAACACAAACAACAGTAAACATTTCATATAAAAAAAAAAAAAAAAAAAAAAAAAAAATAATAATAATAATAATAAATAAATAAATAAATAAATAAAATAAATAAATTAATGAAATAAATAAATTACTTTCTTGCATCAGTGAACCTGGAAAAACAAGTGTTCCTTTAGAATAGATGCTTTACCTACAAGTAATCATGAAGGGTAATGTGTACTTCAACTGTACAGGTTATCATTTTGATAAGCTAATAAATAGAATGAGAATTGTCACTTGCTACACGTAAGATTCATACCACATAGTCATGAATCTAAAAATATTAATGACTAGAAAAAATAAATCAAATTAAAATAGGCTAAAGGAGCATGACGGCAATTACTGGACCTGCTACAAGTGGAGCTAGCTTTTTACAACAGTTCTTATGCATAACCAACTTAGTACACTGACTCTACTAGGAGGATGAGTCCCTACCTTGGTGGTGTGCTCTAGGGACTGAGGGAAGGCAAGGATCGCAACAGCAGCAGGAGTACAGGCATACAGAAGGGCCAAGAAAGCAGGGGTGCGACCTTCATCATCCTCTGCACTTACACTGCCGCCACACCTCACAAGCACTGCCACTGATCTGACACAGGACCACGCATTAGTGAAGGTGGCTATCATCATCATCCTCATCATTATAACCATCACATCATCATCATTATAACCATCATATCATCATCATTATGACCATCACCATTATCATCATCGAGATATCCCACTTCCTTTCTGTGCTCACAACAGATAACCAAGGCAGAATTGTCCCCAGAATGAGGTACTCATTTATAATTGTCACAGTCACATTATATTCCCTAGTCTCTGACGCCTTTTTCCTTCCAAGAAAAAGGCGTTCCTGCATAATATATATTCCACTTTTTAACTTTGGATGGTGGAAGCAATGCAAGTGTTATACACAGTTCTATAAAGTCTGGTCTGATCAACTGATTGTGTCAGGTACAGGGAAGGAAATGGGCCTATCATGGAGTGGTGAATTACTTCAAAAATATCTGAAACAGAGTTTGAAAGGAGTGAATCAATACTATGGTTAAGAAGAAAAGTACAGGAATCATGAAAAAAACAACAAAAAAAAACATGCAAGGATTACATGCATGTAAATGCAGAGACAGCTGGAAGCTTCTTTATAAAGGCATAATGTAAGGAGAAGATCCCTTATGCAACAGGTATTAAAGTTATGCAAACATGTGAATCACATTTCCCTAACTTTAACACATGACCCCAGAAATTAAATCCCCACTAATTTCTAGGAACGTACACTTCTCTGAGATAGATAGAATCTTCGTACACAGACTGCACAAAGTATAGAGAGAAAAATGTTGAAACAAAAGTCACTGAAGAGCAATTGTAAACCAAAATCAAGTCAAACATGTGTGAAGGAAAGTTTCTCACACGTGCATCGCTACATCATTAAGGAAATGCCAGCGACCAAGGAAAAAGTAGAGGGTTAGCCACTCACTTGACAACAAGGCTCTGGTTTCTGGCCTGGGTTGGAAGCTGCTGGTGGAAAAGCAAGCAAAGAGAAGTAAGGGACAGGTTAGGAAGTCATTAAATATCTTAGCAATATTAATATTCCAAGTTGAAGTAATATGATTAGGTTAGTGATTTAGTGAATAGTATACTAACAACCTTATACCACTGCAGATGCACATGCACACTCTTCAAAACAAGCGTGCATCAGTACACGCACACACATATATTCATATTTTAAAAGAATAAATATGAGAAAACTAGAAAAGATAGTCATCATTTATTATGGTGCCAAGTTTCACAGTGTTCTATGGAAGAAATTAGATAAACAAAAACTGTCAATATTTGATGGAAGATGAGAAAAAGGAATTTAAACAAAGTTTAAAGTAGTTTGGTGATTAAAATATGAGGAATGAGGAGCTTCTGATAACCAATGATGGATGAACAAAGGGTTAAAAGTGATGCGTAACCAATATCCAGATATATATATATATATATATATATATATATATATATATGCGTGTTACATAATACACAAATCCACACACATAATAAGGACCCACTGTATGCACACACACACACACACACAAACACACTGATACCTACTGCCAATTATTGCCCTGAGCTGCCAGGTGAAGGGCTGTCATTCCATCCATAGTGAGGGGCGTTGAGACATCAAGTGGTGAATGTGGAGGCTCCAGGTCCTCTCTCTCCACTGGGGTGAGGATGATGGGGCAGTCATCAAGTGGCAGGGGTAGTGGTGGTGGCAGTGAACCAGATGGGGACAAAGTAGTGGTAGTGGTGGTGGTAGTAGTGGTGATGGTGGTGGTGGTGGTGGAAGGGGAGTAATGGTGATAATTGAGTGTTGTAGTGGTAGTGGTGGATGGTGATGACGATGATGGGACCCTAGAAGGTGTACACAAAGAAGTACTACTCTGATGCGGTGACTCTGTTAGCCGGGGCACAGGGACTGTTGGGGAGGATAAGAGAGTGCAGTGTGGAGAAGAATGGGCCATAGTAACTGAGGCAGCTGCTACAGAAGAGGGACTATTGAGGGAGCTATAAGCGGGCAGCGGCGGTGGCAGTGAGAGGGCTGCGGTGGAGGAAGACGGAGAGGCAAGTCCTTCGTGGTCAATGGAGAGGGAGGCAGAGTGGTGGGGCGGAGGGGAGAGGGATGGTGGGAGTGGTGAGGAGGGCCCAGAGGAAGGAGCGGAAGGCAAGGATGTACATGAGCTCTGGGAGGGGGATGAACAGACAACATGTGTGTTTGGGGCTGAGGAGGGGTTGGAGGGGGGAACTAGGTTTGATATGGCTGGGACTGCTACGTCTGAGGAACCTGAAACACACCACACACCATTAATTCATCTTGTAATGTTTGTAAACCACACTTCTAAGAGCAATGTAATGTGACATTTTCAAACCTGAGTTACTAAGCTACCAACTTTGTAACAATAAACCACCTGAGTTTTGTTCAACAAAGGCATGAAAGTGGATTAATTTTTCTGTATAATAAAAAACAAGAACTTATGAAAAGAGAAAGAGAAAAAATTGCAAAAAATTTGAAAGCCGTCAATAACCACGTAATATTTACATCATAACAAAGAAAATAGCAAAATACATCATACTAAATATCCATACAATCTCTTCCTGTTGTTGCCAATTAAGTTTACATTCTCATTTGTGATTTTTTCTATATTACTTATGGCTTCATTAATCTGGTATCAAGGACAACATGATGCTTCAATACAGTACTAGTTCTCAGGCTGACCACTTCATGCAACCTCCTCTTACACAGGATCACCAACGTTTCCACCATCACTCCATTCTGAACGCATGAACCATTATAAACTCTTATGTTCATAATTATAATGACTGGTTGTACTGATTCCTAGCAATTCCACCAGCAACTATGAGTGTAAACACCATTATACTGGTCCTTCATTGTATTTCTGGGCACATCAAAACTTCAAAAATTACAAATATTTGCTAAAGGTTGGACATGATTGGAACAGACTACAGATCAGGGTCTCAAAAGCACTACACTACACACACAAGTACTAATCATCAAACATACAAGCAGATACTCAGCAAACAAAACAAATGTAAATGGAGAATAAAAGTTTTAATATGATCACTGTATGAATAATATAAGAAAAGTGTACGTGTGTGTAAGTGATCAGTCTCATTTATGTTAATCTGTACTATTACTGCTTGATAAAATTGACCTTTTGTGTCTATGTAGAGTTTTGAATTATATCTCCTAGTTGTTAGAATACTCAATGCTGCATAACTATATAAATTAGTAATAACTCCAACAAAAAGTCATGACAAAATGTATACCATTTTTAGGTTTGTTATTGTCCAACTCCCAGTAAAACACATCACCAACCGCAATATTTGTTAATTTACCGAATCCCAAAACGTAACATAGCTGACCAATTAGTGCAAACCAAGCGCTACCTAACACTTCAGAAAGCAAGCAGAGTGCTTTAAAGTCTTCAAAGCTGTGGTGGCAAAAGTTATAACACCAAACACTTGCTGAACTTTGTAAGTCCTTTGATGTTATGTAGATTCACATGTCCAAGTCAGCTTTCCCAGAAGTGACACAAAACATCTCTCATAAATTGAGTCTGAGTTTGATCCAACCCATGATACAACTGGATACACTTTCCAGTCAGACCTGCTTTGAATGATGTCATAAAGAGTGTGTAAATCTGCACAAATCAATAAGGGACTTCAGGTGCAACAGGTGTAATATTATCCTGTCACACAACCACCACCAGGAGTGATACTCTTGGATGGGTGGTGTTAAAAAGGACACAGCACGCATCACCCTGCCTGTACTTTTCTTCACACTGGGGAGTGGAAGGGAGGGAGAAGGAGAGCACTGTGCCATTATCTAAGGAGTCGCCATGGAAGGAGACTTGACACCTGCAATGTTACCCTTAGATGTACAAAGACATGTTTAAGTAAGCCATCATCTCCCTAACCCTTTACCCTTGAGGGCAATCATTGTATGGAGGTGAAGGGCAATGTAATAAACTAAGGTAGGTCTGATGCCTCCTACATGGTGGCACTAATCAGTTAGCTTTATGATGTTTGAAATTGTGAATTTCAATAAAAATGAGGAAAAATATATAATGAAAGTTAATGGTGACATATCACATGTCATTGAGGCCCTTGTGAAATTTCAAGTTTATGAAAGACAAAACTAGCCACATCCTGTGCTTAGGTACTTACTGTCAACTTTTAGTTCCATATATCTGCTTTCTAAACATGAAATCAGTAATTCTGATATTTCATCAAACTGCTATATACAAAACTAAAAACTCTTGGAACAAAAATTTTCAATTAATTTACGTAAAATGACTATGAACAAAATGCGGTTTCATACTATAAAAATAGTTGCATTTTTGGTCACAGAATAAAGAAAAAACAAATTCTAAGATTCCACAAATTAGAGTTCAGTCTCTAGCTTAATAATATATAGCCATTGTAATTTCTATAAATTTAAAACACAAATAAGTTGTTAAAAATTTTCGAAAACACATTAAACTGTAAGGTAAACTTGACACAACAGAGGCAGACAATGTAAACATTCTACAACAATACAAACAAAGCATATAGCTTTCATGAACTTTTGTTGTTAAATTGAAGTTAAGCAAAAGTTATTTATGATTAAGAAAACCATGTTAATGAAACCTTCTACGTTACTTATCAATGGAACCATAACATTACTTATTTCCAGCTCATGTTAGGTAATGGATGAAGTTTCCTGATAGGTGATATGATACTATAGAAAAGGTGGTGTAAAATTATACTTAAAGGGTTTTTGACATAACCATATTAAAAGGATTGTAATTAACACTTTAACATTAATGAGCTATGTGTTATTAAGTTAATGAACTTCTCAAAGAGCGTCTCCAGAATCCTTTGAAAGTGTATATGGTTAAAGGCGTTATGAATAAATGGCTTCCAATTTGGTTTAAAATCTTCATAAATTCATACTTTTCTTTTACTGTGATTATGATCAGCTTTGCGTCAATGAAATGTAAACCAGTTGTGCATCTCATGTGTAATGCCTGCTTTTGTATTAAGCTTTTGTAGCTACAAGACATATGCCTTTCTAATACTGAAAGTTCATTCTAAATACTATAACTTGATGCATTGTTTCTTTCCTGAAAATATGTGTGATCACTATCTTGAAAAGCAATGTAATGGTGACTGCAAGAATAACACCATCCTATTCCCTAAAGGTTGTAAAAGGCGACAAAATAGGGACGGAACGAAGACTCTTCTCTGTATTCCCTCCTACAAAAAGACAAGGTGAAGGGTGAGAGTGGAGAGTAATGTCTCCTGAACCCCAAATACCTGGTCTTGATTACCCCCTTTACTGGGGATATTAGCTGTGTATATAAAAAGATAGATACACTATTTTGAGGATACTGAATTTGTCAGTGTTAGTGTATTGAAGAGAACTTTTCTCCTGCCTATGTATCATAACAACAGTGAGGAGATACTAACACATTTTTAGTTACAGTTTAGGCGAGTAAATTATTCTAGAGGAAGCACGATAAGGAGCTGACTCACTGCTGTGTTCAGTTATTGGAGGTGAACAGTCACAAGGATCAACAAGAGTAAACAAGGTTGGGGGAAAAGGAGAGGAAAATTTTTTGCTCCACTCAATATCTACATAAAACAAGCCAACAATGTCACCAAGAGTACAGAACCAAGTGAAGGAAATACAAACCTGTTAAAGAATTATATATATATATATATATATATATATATATATATATATATATATATATATATATATATATATATATAATATATATATATATATATATATATATATATATATATATATATATATATATATATATAATATATATATACATATATATATATATATATATATATATATATATATATATATATATATATATATATATATATATATATATATATATACACACACACACACACTTGGATCAATACTCAGATGCATCTTTTGAGCAAATGCATTGGACAACACATCCTGTTTCATGCAGAAAAAAATACTAAAATTCCTTTAAATAGAAACATTAGAAACATGCCAAGCTAATTCACAAAGCCACTAATACTCTTTTTACCTGATTCTTTAGAGCATCTGAAAAGCTGCAGAAGACCTAGGGCAAACACAATTATTGATGTAATATAGTACAATTTGCCTTCTATACCTTTACAAAGTCTATTTCACAAAGGTCTCCAATTTCCAACTCCTTGCTGTGGCCTCAGTACTGAATACAAATATGCCCGAGAGCAAATTTCTCTTTACGTATGTACATAACAATAACAACATCCAACAAAGCATACATAAATACTGCAGCACAAATATGGATAGACCATAGGGAGTTGCAAACTGGAGGTTGGCTTTGTGAGGCTGTGCGGCTGCATTACCTGCCATGCTAATGAGTAACTGGTGGAAGTGCTCTAGTTCGGGAGAGAGGGAGTCCACACAGGCAGTGGCATGCACCGGGGGGCCGCCTCCACCAACCTGCGCCGCGTCTCTCCTAGGGGACACTGCTCCCCCTTCCACTGAGGGGGCCACTGGGGTCTCCGATCCCCCTCCAGAACCCCCAGAGCCCACACCCACCACTGCCTGGCCACCGCCTCCACCTGAACCCACTGACTGGCCTCCACTGCCACTGCCACTTGCTGCTGTCTTTGATATCGTGATGCCAAACTTAACTGTCTGTGGTCCCACTTTCTGTGGTTTGACCTCAACACTGATGGGTGTCCCTGGTTCCACTGAAACCCCCTGTCCCCCCGCTCCCACCCGCGTCACTAGATCTTTCTTAGGTGGCACTGCTGGCTTATTGGGTGGCACGGGCGGGGCTGCCGTGGGTTTGTTGAGGGGTACAGGTGGTGGTGGTCCCCCAGGCTGGGTTGTTCTTGTGGGTGGTGGTGGCTTCTTAATCATGGTTGAGGTTTGAGTGAGGGTCTGCGGCTGCTGTCCATTGGAGGCTGGGGGGGCAGGGGCAGTAGTTGTGGTGGGTGCGTTGGCGGTCACGTGAAAGGTTACCTTGCCGCCATGGGTGGTGGTTATCACCTTGGTGCCGGGTGAGGCAGACACGTTCACCCTTGGAGTCACCTGCACCACTTGGGCCTGACTCCTGGGCTCCCCCGCTGGACCCGTCACCCGCACCACTCCACGCTCCACTGCCCCTGGCACCCCACCCGCCACAATGCCTGCTCCCTCGCCCTCGCTGCCTCCAGTCCACCCGGCCTCGTTCTCACTTACGCTGAAATTAAAATTAACATCAACATGTGATCGGGAGTGAGGGACTTAGGTGGCTATGGCAGGTCATTGCTGTATTGTTCTATTTTCTCAAAATGCAGGAAAGAAATGGGTTTAAGAAGCATCATCTAAGCATATCTAGAGAGAGAAAGAAACAAGGTGCACATGTTTTGAAGCAACACATACATATATCACAGAAGAAACACAAACAATGGAGCAGCAACATATAATGACACGAGTAATAAAGAAAACCAGTGAGTCACTCTGGACGAGTTAAGCCACATAGAATGTAAAATACCAACATACCGTGGCTATAGTCTTGTGTCTGCTGCTGGCTGCCGGGACACAACTCTGGTCAATACTCAAGTGATACAACCCAACCAACATGGATCTAACATAACACAGCCTAAGTCACCTGCAACTCTTGTCTAATAGTATATAGTAACTAAGATATCCACTACCATACAATGGGGTGACTGAGGGCATGCCAGGGGTACAGGCCTTCATATGGGTGCATTATGGTGCGTGCTGCTAAGTGTGCCAGGCTGGGCTAGTGTGGCCTGTGGGTACTCATTACAAAGCATAGAAGTAAACATTCAGTGAGGTCTTCTCGGCTGGATCAACTTGCCTGATAAGAATCTCCTCCTTTAGCACCTACTCCTTCTACTGACTATAGATTGATTCCTCACCCTCGGAGGTGTTCTTGGTACTTAAAGTTAATGATTGTCTGTTTAAGAGGTGTGTGGCCGACTTAATTGTGTGTTAGTGAATAATACTTTTTCCTGGAGACTGATACTGTATATTTGACAGCTTTTTGATCCCTGTT
>JAXIVD010001770.1:25000-75342 GCA_036785275.1 Cancer borealis
AAAAATTTGGCACCTTTAATGATTGGAATAGGTACAGTTATTTAATATTGATCCTAAAACAGCCAAAGGCTTAGAGGGAAATATCCTAACAAGCTAAAACCTTCATTAGGTCACTTTTTCAGGGTCTCACATCTCCTCCACTAGTGAAGTTACAAACCCACCTGGGCAAGGTCTTCTGATCGTTTCCGCTCCTCCATATACTGTAGTGCAAGCCTTTTCCTCTCCTCCACCAACATAAGGATGATCTGCTTCTGTCGGCCTCGTTCCTCCTCCAGAGTTTCTTGTACTTTTCGAAGCTCCTTCTCCACCTTCTTCTTAGCTGCCTTTTCTGCTTCAAGCTCCTGAGGATTAATACTTCCATGGTTTAGGGTTTCTCTTCAAATAATGAAGAAAAAAGTATAAAAATACGTTTCCATTAAATAAGTTTTTGCTATATGTACAACCTTTGTTGATACATAATGTAATAATTACACATAAAATTAATTTTGGCACTTGTGCAGGGCCACACCCGATAAATAAATGGTGCTCACAATAATAGGCACAATGTTATCTGAAAAGAACAGAATATAGAACCAAAAAGTTATCTGTGCCTATAAATTCTCCACATCATAAAGAATTACATGTTACACTCAAACTCTGCCAGCCAATTTTGCATCTCATTATAAAACTAACTAGTCACTGTGAGTCACGATAAGTCTCAAAGTTACTAATATCATGATGAGTCATGGTATTAGCCAGCCCAAGTCCATGCATCTAGGCCAACCCAGGAAGCTGAATGTATTGATCAACCAATGTTCTCTTAGGTGGTCTTATCCAAACAAGGTTAGATCTTTGTTTGATTATCTTGTCTCTTCCTGATGCATAATGGAACAGTAATATTTGTATAACATGTGTGCAAGAGGCAACACATATGCATCATCACACACAGACACACACAAAAAAATAAATAAATAAAAATAATAAATAAAAATAAATAAATAAAATAACATATATAAATAATTAAATAAATAAACAAACAAATAAATAAATAAATAGAAAAAATATACATAATCATAAATAAATTTTTTTTTTACTATATTCAGAACAGTTTAACACATTCTTCACATCAAGATGTTGTTTAACAAGGAAGGTGACATAAATAAAAAAGCACAAGACTTCATCTCCTTGGTGAAGTGACAAAAGACTTGTAGCTTTAAGTGAAAATTGCATTACAAGCTATGTAATTCCACTTAAAATGCAATCAGTATTGCACTAACTATAGAATACATAAAGTATAAAATAGATTCCAACCTTAAGTATCCTCAACTCAGGCTGCAATAACCCAAACATTACCATTACTAATCAAGCCACACAATCAAAATAGCTAATAATGATGAATGGGAAGTTACAAGTTATAAAATACACAGCTACAGAGAACAACAATAACAGGGGGAATTAGGGAGGGAAGTTACATAATTCTACACACCCTTCCATCTCAATCTTGGCAAACATGACCCAGTTGTCACAGGGTTGATGGGATGAGGTGATGAAGGAGGGGAATGTCAATAACCTAACTTCCTCATTTCTTCTTGCAATCAGTCAAAACATTAGTCTTACCCCGCAAAGACACACAGTAATAGACTTGAACCAAACAATATAAAAGTCAAAAGAACAACACGTCTTTAAAATAGCATGTCTACTTTCAAACAAAGATGTGTACCCAGCTGGAAATGATAACTCATTCCAAGAGTTGAAGCATCACTTCCTACCTGCTTCAGTCTAGTGCGGTCCTTCTCCAAGGCATATGTTACGTCATCCCCCTGAGCTGTGTCGTGTTCATGCTTTCTCCTCTCCTCCTCAAGCTCAGCCACCACCCGAGAATGTCGCTACAGGGGAAGGAGAAGGAAGAGGTGAGCATCTCCATGGAAATTGCCTTAAACTATTTGAGTTCTATCACCACAATATGAACATCACCACATCAGTGATATGAAGTGGCATCTTAATCTGAGGGAATTTCCTTTTGCTGACTTCATGATCACTTAAATGCAACAAAGTCACAAAGTAAATGCTAAAGATTGACACTTGTGTAAGCAGTGAGGTGCACAAAACACTAGACCCAAGCATCACCAAGCATGCCATGTTTAAGCACCATTTGCTCACATTTTGTTAGGCTGTGTCACTACCACAGAAGAAAGAAGAAAAAAATCACCCAGGGGCCTTGAGTTATGTATACTAGACTCATACATATGAATGCCTCCCAAGCGACAAGTGGGATTTTTTTTTAATGTTTATGTTTTCCCTTGGCCAGTGCCATTTTAATGCAAAAAAAAAAAAATAAATAAATAAATAAATAAATAAATAAATAAATAAATAAATTAAATAAAATAAAGGTACATGGGGCTAATTTCTTTAGAAACAAGCAGTGGAGAGCATGCTGGTGACCAGATAAGGAGGCAGCAAGTTGTTATATATAGTTTGAGTTTAGTTCAACGATGCCCAATGCAATTGTCATCAAATAAACTGGGTCTGTTTTACTAATATGTTAACTTCCATATCTTTATCCTAGTTGAGAATAGACAAGGAAGGTAGAGCCACAATGTTCTGTATTCATAGTTGGAACAGCATAGCAATGCCAAAGGGAGAGTCTGGTAGCAAAGAGCATCCTGTCAAGATGTCCAACATGCCGGTGGGGTTTGAGTCCTGTGTTTAAGCAGTCATTGATGCAAGCAGTGTCACAATCCAATGTATTTTGTTCACAATATAATGTGAAGCTTCTCTTTCATGTATTTATATGAAGGATATGATGAAGGCAATTTAAAGCATGTGAAAACCAGACCACATGTTAAGTAGATAGATAGATCACAATGGAGGGAATAGATACTGTATGAGGTGCACTACAACTATAAAGGTGCTACAACACACGCAACAACTCCTTTTCACACACTGAATAAAAAAAATAATAAAATAAATAAATAAAGGCAGAAAATTATCTTGTGACATACAATGCAGCTGTCAACAAACCTGTATATCAGTTTTGACAAGTGAATATAAATAAGTTCAACACTTATAGACCATGCAAGAATAAGTAAGGCAGAGTCATGATGCCCTGTACTAATTGTTGAAGTGGTATCATTATGCATGGCTTGTGGTACAGACAGGACATAAACATGATGAATACCTGCCATAAAAATACTATTTATACAGACAAGAGTATGCCTTTACCCATCCAAGGAGGTACTTAGTGATCAGACAAGAGGTAGTAAATCATTGTGGCAAGAAGTAATTAAACAATAAAGTGCACAGTAGTAAGCAAACAGTTATCACTTACCTTATTGTTTCAAGATCTTGAGCATCACTACCTCAGTAACAAGTATAATGAAGGTGTGATGTTCTATATCATAACACCAACAATGAGAGGATAATGCAAGGCGAGCACGGTGGAAGGGTGTGCCAAGGCATAATGTCCCAAAGATTAACAGTTACAATGAGATTTTAAACATTAGTATATACTGTAAACATGTGTATTGCTGTCAAGTTTACAAGGACAGAACTCAGAACAATCACTACCTTTCACATACCCTTCCACCACCACAGACAATAAAAATACAAGAACTTTGATGCATCCTACATACCATCACCACAGTGGTTCGCTCACCTTCTCTGCCTCCCTCAACACATGCCGCATGCGCTGGTGAGCCTTCCGCTGCTGAGCGATGAGGTGCTCCAGCTGCGCCAATTGTGTCTCCTCTAAGGCTCGTAGCTCTGCCTCATTCACACCACCACCCCTCACCACCGAGCCTCCGATGCTGTCTCTCTGCAGTGCCAGGAAAGGGTCGCTTAAGCCCACGCGGCCATACTGGAGAAGATTCTTGACGCGTTCGGTCTGTGGGGCAGAGCCAGAGTTGTGTTACGTTGAGTTAATTGAGTGTGAGAGATTCTGGTGAAGTGTTGTGGTGTATCTTGGAGGTGTAGATGTGTGGTGAGTGTGGTGAGTGTTGATGGTGTGTGGTGGTGAGTTTTGTAGATGGTGATGTGTAATGTCCCAAAGGGTGTAGTGAAACAATACACAAATGACTTAGTATAAAACAATAACAAATATTTGGTGGGTCTTAAGAATGACTTAGAATAGAAACAGAAGGTAGGAACTTAATTTCACTATTTAATTCTATCTTTTCTCTACTTCTCTTCTTAGATGGCAGCTGATATGTGTGCAACAAGGCAAGATGATATGTAAAAAAAAATAATACAAATACACCTATATATACAAAATAAATGAATACATAAATAAATGCAAATGGAATACAAAACTAACCAAAACAGCCATAGAAAAACAATTAGTTAGAATGCATGGTGAGTGCAGGCAATAAATAATTCAGTATCACATAAAAAAAAAAAAAAAAAAAAAAAAAAAAAAAAAAAAAAAAAAAAAAAAAAAAAAAAAAAAAAAAAAAAAAAAAAAAAAAAAAAAAAAAAAGAAGGAGCAGTAAAAGGGTATCAACAACCATTTGTGTCATGTATTTCCAGTCCAATGCAGCTTCATGTATTTACCACAACGATTAAAACCCTTTGTCAGCCATATCATACATACACCAACAATCTATTCAATCACAATGGAAGGGAACACAACAGAGACCCTTTACAAAACTGAGAAAAATAGACAAAAATTTAGGGTAACTTAAGAAAAAAAAGTTGCATGATAGAATACGTAGAGAGAGAGAGAGAGAGAGAGAGAGAGAGAGAGAGAGAGAGAGAGAGAGAGAGAGAGAGAGAGAGAGAGAGAGAGAGAGAGAGAGAGAGAGAGAGAGAGAGAGAGAGAGAGAGAGAGAGTGGAGGGAAGTGCAACCAAACTAAGTCAAAACATATGAGTATTCTGATGGAGTAGAGGTAAGAGTGTTGTAACCTTGTAGATGAATGTTGGTGTTACCTTGAGTGTTGCAATGACCACATCCCGGGACTGCAGCTCACCCTCCATGTATGAAAGGAGTCGCAGGAGGTCATTGAGGCTCAGCTCCAGCTTGGGGTTGAGCTGAAAGATGGAGAAAAGGGAGTTAGTTGAATGAAGCATAAAGGTGATGTGAAGGTAAACAATGGAGGGAGTACATCAATTACTGGGAGGGAGGGAGGGAGGGAGGGAGGGAGGGAGGGAGGGAGGGAGGGAGGGAGGGAGGGAGGGAGGGAGGGAGGGAGGGAGGGAGGGAGGGAGGGAGGGAAGGAGGACTGACCTGTCTCACTAAAAGTCATTTTGTACGTCTATGTGAAATGGGAAAAAATTTATCTCATCACAGATAAATGATGACAAAATGAAGTACTTTTATGTTGTTCATTGAATATGTAATACCTTGTCAAAACAATTTACTGTATCAAATCATGTAAACAAGTCAATATTTCAATGAATAAATTATTTAATTAAAACTTGTAAAAGATAGTCCTAAAAATAAAATATATTCTACTATTGTCACATCTAACCTACATTAAAACACTGATGAAACAAAAGATTATCACAAATCAATATATGATTATATAACAATTGAGGAAATATGCAATAATACAAATATATATGAATTAAAGAGTAAATATATTAAATCAATCAAACAATTAAAAAAAAAAAAAAAAAAAAAAAAAAAAAAAAAATATATATATATATATATATATATAAATAAAAAAATATATATTAAAAAAGTTTTCTATATATACATACATATAGGTATATATATATATATATATATATATATATATATATATATATATATAAATAAAAAAATATATATTAAAAAAGTTTTCTATATATACATACATATAGGTATATATATATATATATATATATATATATATATATATATATATATATATATATATATATATATATAGGTATATATATAGGTATATAAATAAATATATATATATATATATATATATATATATATATATATATATATATATATATATATATATATATAGGTATATATATATATATATATATATATATATATATATATATATATATGTATATAAATATATATATATATATATATATATATATATATATATATATATATATATATATATATATATATATATATATATATAGGTATATATATATATATATATATATATATATATATATATATATATATATATATATATATATATATATATATATATATATGTGTATATAAATATATATATATATATATATATATATATATATATATATATATATATATATATATATATATATACACATATATATATATATATATATATATATATATATATATATATATATATATATATACATGAATAAATAAAATACATATATAAATGTATATATAACATATATATATATATATATATATATATATATATATATATATATATATATATATACACATATATATATATATATATATATATATATATATATATATATATATACATGAATAAATAAAATACATATATAAATGTATATATAACATATATATATATATATATATATATATATATATATATATATATATATATATATATATATATATATATATATATATACATACATATATTCCAGTTAATATTCTAAAGCGGTAAGTGTCTCTTGAGATTTCAGATAAAAGTGTTCAAGGTGATGAGTTCATAATGACATACATGATCAGATTACAGTTTCCCTTGCGGCTCCATCCTTTCAATTGTAGTGGTTTATTTGTTCGTATCCTGTGTGTTATTAATACTTCAGATAATAATCAAGTCATTCACTAAATAGGCCAGGATATGTGTTGTAGTTTTGTACTTGTGTCTGTACAATTAATTATCTTTCAAGGCGTTCAGATGATCTTGATGAGTGAACAATATTACAACACCTTTCCAAGATGCACTGAATTTCATGTACAGATTGTTACCTTTCTTGTACAATTCTTGTTTGGTCATTTGCTTCATCTATCACAAGGCATGATGATGTTTAAGACTGGTTATGGTTAAGCACTTCTAATACATGCAAACTCTGTCTTTTTAGATCATGTAATCTTTAAAATTTGAATCACATAGTACGTAGCATCATTAGCATCTAATGTACTATAGAAATATAAATAATAAAGTCTTCTTAACTCCAAAAATAATGCAAGTGGAGTTGGTCTTAGCTTGGAATCTCACATTCTTTCCTCCACCCACGATGAATTCATAAATAAAATTAATAACATAGAATTAAATAAAAATATAAATAAATAAGTTCCCATTTATCAACACTATTTTCAATTATAAACATATGTGTGTATTACTGTGTATGTATCTATCTTCCCACAAGAATGACACATATTACTATTATTAACAGTAACATATACCTGTCAAAACCAAGAGGAAGTCCAAAATTCAAGGGCCTATAGTTTTTACCTAACAATATTGCAAGTTTATACAGATGATATGCAGTTATCAACCATTAAATTTCTGATACACCTTACGTCTCCTGGTGATTTAAATAAGGTAAGCAGTGAATTGAATGTTATTTATTTTCATTTGAGTCAAAGTTAAAGAGTAAAGAAATAAGAGACAATTATGAAGGATGAAAAAAAAAGGATAACATATTGAAGTATCAGAATACCATGTAAGGAAGGGGAGTGTGAAGGTGGTGAAGTAAGCTACGTGTTGTTGACTTCTTGTGAGAGGAAAGGGAACGAAATGCCTCAAAAACTGCTGGTCAAAAAACAATAACATTAATTCCTTCAATAACTATGACCATAATTTTCATACCCTAGTGAGAAGAGGCACCCATAATGAACACTACCTTCCCTGCTTCTCATGCCACCGCTGGGCAGACACACGTGAAGGAGGAGGAGAGCGGGGGCGTGGCAGGGCGTGGTGAGAAGGCAGAGGCGTGGTGAGAGGAGAGGAAAACAGGAGACAATAACAAATAAAACCAGGTAGAATATTATTACACACACCGGGAAGTAACGACGTAAATAGTACAACAGGATGTAATCAAGTAAATAAACGTAATACAGGAGTAAAAAAAAAAAAAAAAATGTTAATACCCCGCTGCCCGTTCCTTACTTTGACGGTCTGGCTGGAGGCCTTGTCCAGGGGCTCAAACGGCTGTCCCTGCTGATGTGAGGTCTTCTGGGGACTGGCAGCCGTCGCCCCCGCCATGGTGACGGCTGGTGGTGAGGCCGAGGTGGTGGTAGAGGAAGCAGGTGTGGTGGAGACGGCGGGCGAGTAATCTGGAGGTGCTTCTTCGGAGTGGTGGGTGTCGGGGTGCGGCGGCCCACTCGACGCCATATCTCCCCTCCCTCACACCCTCCTTCTCACTGCCTCACTGCAGCCCACACGACCCACTAAATCGGCCGGGGTGCGCTGTGGCTCCCCATCTTTAATAACACCTATACACGGGAGGGCGTAGTCTTTTGTGAGAGCATCGTGCATCACTCACTCGCTCCCTCCCAGACACCTCCACTCCTCCATTCCTCACTACTGAGCCTGCGGTTCCAACAATGTTTCTCTGTTACCATCTCGCACCCACCACGCCACTTCAAACATGTTATTTCATTCTTTTTTCGCCCTTCAAAAATATGGTTTTATTATATTGTTCACATTATCGCCTAGTAATAGGTGTTTGTGGGCGTAAGAGATAGAGAGGGATGCTGACGAGGAGTCCATCTCGTCAGCTTCTTGACGCGGGTGTTTCAAGCAATCATTTCTTCATTATTATCATTCAGCTAAATCTCTAATTTCATCAGATTAATGTAGCTTTTTCACACTTACACAAATATACAGTTTTCTTTGAATCACACTATCCTACAGTAAGTTCAACAGTACAACCATGGGATCAATAACCCAATGGACATATTCATAGGGAAGGTGACGCTTTACTACGATCATGTCTACTTTGATTTTTATCTAAGCAACAGATTATAAAAGTCCCCATTAATTTCTTCCAATGAGTTCCAATACACTATTCAAGTTACGATAAGCTCCTCTAGTTATCTCTCAATCAACCATCCTATAAAGGGTGAATGAATCATCTAAGTTGATTACACAACAATTATGGATCCAAAAATATCACTGAAACGTCTCCATATCTTGACTTGCATAAAAAGATTAGTGGATGAGAGGCAGACTGCTGAGAGGAGGCAGTAATTGTACTCTTAGTCCATTGTTAATCTAAAGGGGATTGTGATGAGTATACGAACTGTAGATGTGTTTGGAAAGTATGCTTGTAAACTATAGTAGGCTACTAGTAGTAATTCTCCCCCCACATAAAGTTCAGCAAGAAATGTAATCCAACGTTTCTTTTGATTTTGAGTGAAGAGCTTGAGGCAGTCTCATCACCCATACATAATGATAGACATCAAATAATCAAACTCTATACAATATATTCACAAAAGAATGCCACGTGTACACTCATAATATAAATGATAATAATAATGATTGCTATTAATAACTAATGATTTACTTTATCTAAAAATTCAAAGACCAAGTACGGCATGAAGAAACAATGTTCCATCATACAGGAGGAGCAGTTTTTTGAATTTTTATCCAGAATTAGGTTAAAAAAAAGGTGCATGGTTAGTAAATAATAGCTAGTAGTAGTTACCACTTTCCTTTATATTGTGGTATTGCATTGAATGATGAGCTGCTAAAGGAGGTGGAACCTCTTAAATATTTAGGATCTGTGTGTACAATTTCTGATGCAGATAAGATGAGACTTTTTATTCAGAAAATTGAATATAAACTTCACCTTCCCTCCAGTCAGTACAAACAAAGCAGATTTCACTGCATTTGGTACATTCTTGACTGAATTAAATGGAAGTAAAATAAGTAGGTTATATTGTTGCCTTTATAATAACAATTAAGGCATAATGTTTCAAATTAAACTAATTGATCCAGATTCCAGCAGGTCCTTTACAGCATTGTATCGTATCAGATACTGGCTTCCCTCATCCAGATCCACCTCTTCTTCCCTGTTGAAAATATCAGTCAGACTTCTTTCATGTGATGTAAGGATTATCTGCATGTACTAATAGTTTGTAAAACATAAGTAAATACTTTGTCAAATGTTTGCATCTGTATATATGCATGACAATTAGTTACATTACTCTTACAAATAAGCAAATACACACATAATTTCAGCCTCACCTTCCATCCTCTGTGTCATCCTCCAAAAGGACTCCAGGAGTGGATTTCTTCACTTTGAGAAAAATGTAACTCTCCATATTCGGCTTGACCATGACTTTAGCTGCATCAAAATTACGAATGTTTGCAGGCATTCGATGCAGCACAACATTTTGGAAGTGAGCCTCCATGCTAGATACATACCTGTAAGGGAGAGAGATAAGGACATAGTAATAAAACCCAAACCCACCGCCTGTTTCAAATAAGTGTCAAAATAATAGCATAGTTGTGATGCAGACTACTGATAACTTACTCCTGATACAAACATATCTGAAAATGTTCTATAAATATCTATCTATCAATCTATATATACACACACACATATATATATATATATATATATATATATATATATATATATATATATATATATATATATATATATATATATATATATATATATATACACACACACACACACATACATATAAACACACACACATATAGTTTGAATATTGATGATGATGACCAACTCACTCCTTAGCATAAGATGTTTCCTCAGATGAAAGAACAGCTTCAGACTCATCTGACACAGATGCATCCTTATCTAAAAGGTAATGAGCAAATTTTTCTATTTTTTCCAGTCTCACACGCAGGTAGCTGGTCAGGACATAACGTATCCGATCAATCTGTAAGAGATAGACACAGTGGAGTGTTTTGACAGTGATGTAGTGATGATGTTTTCTTAATCAAACTCAGCAATTTTCCATCATACATACATATACATTATTTTTCTTCAAATGATTGTCTTCTTTCTGCAATGCATGGAGTGAAATGGGATCCAATACATTGCATTAATTTTCTCTCATGTTTTCTATTATAAACTTAATAAACATTAATATTATGTCTGCACTCTACCATGACTCACCTCCATCTTGTGAATGGATACTCGAAAATCCTGCTTCTTGCATCTTTTGAGGTTCTCTGTCATCTGGTTAATTTGATCAAGCATGCAGTCCACAAGGTCACTGTGGTGGTGCTGCAGTGTAGGTGACATCCTCTCTGTGATCCACGCCTTTAACGGGTTAGAAAAGTAAGGTAAGAAAAGTAAGTAGAGTAAGAAGAGTAAAATACACTCCCAGGGACACATAGAAAGATATATTCTTTATTCTTTATTACAACATTCAGACCCTATTATTATATTAAATTATATTAAAAAGTAAAATAACCCCCCACAGCTATCAGTTATATTATAAGTAGCATTAGGTTGAATTATTAAGAAATACCCTTAACTGTTGCAGCCCGTTAGGAGAATGTTACATGACAGTTAGGAGATTGTTGTATGGAAGTTAGGAAGGTTAGTATTGTTAATGACATTAATGAAAACTAATATGAACCTACTAACCTGCAGAAGCGCGAGGTAATTTTGCTTTTTTTTTACCTATAAATATACCTGATAGTATGTGATTGTGATTGAAGCAATTGTTTCCCAAGAGGGTTGAAAATTAGGTAGTGAAGTAAATATATGACAAAAGATAACTAGCTACTTTAATAGTATGAAACGAGGCATGGGGATGTTAATGAAACGAATATTGTTTAATGTGTAGAAAGAGGTTACAAGAGAAAAATAAAAAAAGACTGGCCAAATTTTCTGCAAATTATCCCGTCTCTATGATATTTCGACATAGCCATTCCTTAAAATTATATAACAGAAAACTATTATAATATACGGCAACCAACCATGTCTTTTTAACTGTAACAATATATTAGAGCTGATGTCTATGCAGTAATTCCTACACATTTTCAAGGGTGTTACCTGTCTGAAGAAGGGGAAGGATTGCGCGCCAAAAATCATCTCGCATAAACTTTCATTACACTATATATCATACTTTATACGCACCTCCTCTAGCTTCTTAAGGACTTCTGGAGCCGTCATTTCTTCTTCATCATCAGAAGCCGCTACTACATCTTCATCCACGTCAGACATGATGTGAAATAACTTGATTGACTTCCTGTGATCACGCCTCAAGTTGTTTGGACTTTGGAAGTCGTCAATGTTTTCACCTTTTGAACGGTTAAGCAGAGTAGGTTGTGTCTGCTAACTCTGCTTTATGATAACCACATGAAAGTAGTCAGTCATAATAGCTATAACACAATTATTTCACCTATGTTAAGAAAAATAAGAGTAAGAAAATAGATCCATCAAGCTAACACCTAAAATCTGATTGATTGATTGATACATTTATTGTTGATTTAAGAATATATACAACAAAGGAGGAGGATGGAACTTGCCACCCACCCCCTGGACAGAGATGTAAGGATAGGGTTACAAATATGATACAATAAGTACACAGGATAGAAAAATGTTGCACCTATTATTACACAGGAATTTCCCTGAAAGTAACAGGAGCCCATGCCTAATGTAAGTAGCCATCCCCCGACTACTGCCATCACCATAACTGAAGGTGTGGGAGGCATAACCCCGCAGTTCTGGCACTCGCGGCCCTACCTCCGTCCAGTATGATGGTGTTGCTCCCGGGCCTGTAGGTTAGCCACATCCTGTGCCAGTCGAGTCACCTGCTCCATCACAGACTGCAGGACTGTCAACACATGGTCCTGAACCAGGGCCGGGATGAGAGTCTGGACTGGGGCCGGGCTGGGAGTCTGGACCGGGGACGGGCTGGGAGTCCGGACCGGGGCCAGGCTGGGAGTCTGGACCGGGGCCGGGCTGGTAGTCTGGACCATGGGGGAACTGGAGCACCACTTCTTGCTGGTGACCTTCGTCCAACCACCAGCGGAATCCTCCTCACCGTCTGACGCGGGCGACTTGTCCTTTGCGGCAGAAGAAACAGAGGCCATCCCCGTGGCCCCCTTGGACTGGTGTGTCGCTTCCTTTACCGGCTTGCTGTGGACATCCTTCCTCGGGGAGAGTGCAACAGCTCCCACACACTGTCCTGCAGCGTTGTTCTCTGGCTGACACGGGGTGGCCACATCCTGCAGGCACACAGCACTATCCACTTGGTTGCGCACAACATCAGAGGCCAGACACAGGGTGGGGGCCACTGACGGCATCCTATCAGGCACTGTTTGCTGCTGCTGCTGCAGCTGCTTCTCCTCAAAAGTAGCAAACTGGAGACTCAGAGCAGAGACCACTTTGGAGAGGTTATCCACACTAGTGGCTAAAGTATGCACCACTGCCAGAAGATGCTGATGGGAAGCAGGAGCAGGTGGGACCTGAAGTCCCCCAAGCTGAGGCATTGCGGCGGCAGAGGCAGAAGGCACTGTAGTGGTGGGCTGCGGCAGGGATGGGCACACGGCAGGCGCGGCGGGAGCAACAGTGGAGGTAGGCTGGGGCAGGTGAGGGAAAGCAGCCAGCGATGACGGTCTATTCACCCAAGCATTGATCTGAGGAGGTGGAGCCGGGCGGAACACTAGTCTGGGACGAGCCCGTATGGCCAGGGCTTGAGAGGGCAGAGGGTGGTGTGGGCGTTATGGTCACCCCCACAGTTGCAGCAGCGAGGGGGGACCGTGGTACCACCCTTGATCCTGTCAAGACACTGCACCGACTTGTGGTGCCCAGCACAGTACCTGCAACGAGGCGCAGATTGGCAACGCCACTCCTTGTGGCCCCAGCGATTGCAGTGCCGGCACAGGTCCGGTTCTGGCGTGTACCGCTCCACACGCCGACGACCAAGGCCCAGAAGATGCACCTCGTGAGGCACCTCTCCACTCACCACCCCCAGCAGTTGAGGCCCTATAACCCTCCTCTTGAGCCAAAGGAAGCCAACCGGTACCTCGAGGAGGTTAACATTAATGTGGGTTGACACACCATGAATGATCACAGTGTGTGAACCCTCCTCACTTGGACACTCCATAACAAGGCCCATGAAGCCATCAGTCACCAGGCTGGGATAAAATGACGACTCAGTGCTCACCGTGATGTAAGGCTGGTTCCTTCCCTCCTTGTAAAGCGGCTGTAGACTCGGGTGTTGCTTTAGAAGAGCTGCAAACCAATTAAACAACTCACTGGCGGACATTCCATGGACAGAGGGAAACTTCAGGCGGCGGCGCTGTGGGGTGCCTGGGGGGTGGGCCGGGGTAGGGGCAGAGGCGCTTGGAGACGAAGGCTGGGCATCAGAGGCAGTGATCTGGTCACTTATCTGGGTAGATGAGCCGGGACGAAGCATCTCGACGATCTCCATGTTCTCCAGGGCAATTACACCGTCCTCCACAACCAAAGAATCCTGGTCAAGCATTCTCCTTCGCCGGGGGCAGTGCGGGGCCGCGGCAATCTTTGTTGTTGTTGTTGAGCGAGCCCGTTTCTTGTTGTCGGCCAAAAATCTTGCACGTATCTTTCTATATAATAAACTAATATTTTTATGATTCCCCGGTATATTCAAGCTTAACATTGTGTTGTTAGGGTGGGATGCATCAAACAAAAAGAATAAAAGTACGTACCCTTGGTTATATGGAAGTGTGGTATTGTACACTACCACACTTCCATATAACTACCAAGGGTTTATAGGTTACTGTCCTTACGAGTACCAAGTTACGTAGAAAACCATAAAAAACTAACAAGGTACATTTTATCTTTAATTGATAAGCTGGCGTCAGTATTTATGGTGGATTCATAAATAGCATAGCTTTCGATGCAGCTCCAAAAAACACTTCTTTATTACTCTTGTTTTGGGATCCATGTGTGTTTGGTGATTGGCTCTTGTTGTAAGTTACCAGCTTGTATCCTTTTAATATAATAGACTAAACCACAGTAGCTACTTAAGAATAATGAGGAACCGAACTAGGAACTTAGATGTTTGGAACACAGGTAATACAATCACACTAGTGAAAAGTAGGAATTTAATTCTTTTAAAAATAATCACCACACAAGGGTTACATACTTCAGTCACACAACATATACAACTTCATTATATAAAAACTACCTTTAACAGGTCATAATATTCAATATATACCTTAAAATCATCAATTGAAAATTTCTTTAGCAAAACCACAAAAAAATACCAATCAAAATTTCCAGCTCAAATCTTACACAGTAAGACAATGCTAGCAAGACAATGCTGAATACAAAGCATATGCCCTTGTATCTATTATCTAGCTGACTACTCCCCAGGATGGCAGTGGTAATGGCAATCCACACAACCCAATGGTTCAGCAAGACTCAAACAGCATTATACACTCGGCTATACAATACACTCCACAAGACACATTAGCATTAAGCATTTACAATGCAATGCCTTTACACAAGACAACAGACTCCACATAAGCTTTACTAGCCATAACAACTTTAACACCTCCACATGAGCTCCACAGGCACTACTGCTGTCCTGTAACACCATATACCAGTTGAGCAAGTCTGTCTTATTGTGGTCATATACTGTTCACAGATTAAAGTTAAGTTATAAAAGCTCTCAAAATGCTGTAATAATATATATATTCATGATCTCCCTTGATGTGGGTTCCATCCTACAATTCCAAACCAGTTAAATTAAGCTCATAACAATCACTTGAAGTAAAGTTTGAGCATAAAATTATGTTCTCTATCAATATTTCAGAATATAAATTGGAGGGCAACATGACTCAAATTGCATTGATAAAATTTGCATCCTAAATAAATGTTGTATCAATGTAACAAAAATTTGCTTGTACTAAAAATTCATGCGTGGAAAAAATAAATATATACATTAACTTTATACGTAATTATCACAATAAAATTCGTGTTTTTATATTAACATCTCAATATTCTCCTCATACTTTATAAAACTCTTATGGTAAGACTCTATCTGACCTTTGGTTGGGTTTTCAGCCTCAATATATCTATACTTAGGAAAATCTGATCTCACGATAACTCACAATACATTATAAACCATAAAGCACAAAGCTGTAACATGAAACAGTCATGGAAAAGGCCAAAGAGAAATATCCAGAGGAAATACAGAATGCGAGGGCTCTAGAGGGTAATGCTTTACAAAGGAAGCTTCAAATAAAATCCAGAATATCATCTTTAAGAATGTGAAAGTCCTGCATGCAATCCATAAACAACTCAACATGGTAGCTATAAAAATGGTGCTATCAAGGGTATTACTTTGCTCAAACCAAGAAACTAACAGTTATTATGAGCTCCAAATCTTCTCGATAAACATTGAGAAGTAGTTGGAGCTTTATTGAAGATGACAGGTTTGTGGTACAGAGAACAGCAACTCACTTTATTTACTCATTCCATCTCATGCATTGGGGTGATACCTGCCAGAGGGGAGAGTTGGGTTAGTCTTCAGTATGGTTTGGCACCAGAAAAATAAATTACAAGACAGAAAAGAAGGAAAACAACCCTTTCCTTGGTCCTGAGTCTCTCTCTCTCTCTCTCTCTCTCTCTCTCACACACAATAAGAGGTCTGAAAGTGTGTGGTGTGTGTGTATTTATGGTAAAGTTAGCCATGTCATGTGTGCACAAAAAACATAATTCCCAGTGTAGATAAATAAGCACCACACACTAATATCTAACGAGAGAGAAGAAGCATCTATCCTCCTCCTTATCATATCATAATGATGATATTTCATATTTCTATCTGGATGACTTTAATGAGTCATTGGACCCAACGCTTAAATCTAGCAATACTGTAATTTATTTGTCCTCTTAAATATCATGAAGGAAGGTATTTCAGTAAAACAAAAATACTGAGTAGAGAGGCTACATCAAATTTTGTATGCATTGACTTCCTTCAGGACATGATGCAGTATTTATGGAAGTGTAATATCATGGAATTACTATATTCATATATATATCATAAAGGTAAGGACTAGGCTTCGGGTTCCAGGGAATGTGGTGTTCCTAGCTGGTTGATCATCTTCACTATTACAGTAAAGTACACATTCACTACCATACCAGCTCCAGAAATGCTTATCAAATGTTTTTCATAATGTAAAATTTCAAATATGTAAATTCCAAATATTCAGCACATCATAGCCCCAAAGCTGGTCCCCAAAACAATTTTTTCACTGAAAACTACATTGAAATTGGGTACAAATGAAATTAACTGAAAACTATATAGTTGGTTTTGACAATATTTGACTTGATGAAATGGAACCAATCACTTTTTTTATATAGCGCAGAAGTTAAGTTTTCATACAGAAGAAATACTCTGCCAATTTTATGACATAAAGTCCCTTGTCTCTAATTTGATTGGAAAAACTGAACAAATAAATAATTATACATATATGTATATACAATCACAAGCTCCACAGGTTACTGTCTTTATCTTTACATTTATCACTCGTTGTCACAAACGTTTGGGATCTATATTAGCTATTATCTCAAAATCAACTCAAATAACAACACATGGTAATAATGATAAAAACAAATTATGATATAACAATAACAATATTCATAATACCTATATACACAAGGAACGCTTATGGACTCTTTGATATGTACTTACAATAGCACACTGCAACACTAAATGCATATCAGAGTGTAAATATATACCCTGCTCAGAAAGTATATAACTTTCAGTTTCTAAACTGTCAATATTTCAAATAAACAACAATGAAAATCTATCTTACTTCAACCCATAATTATAGTAAATAGTAATTAAGGTTAAGCAAACCTATTCATGTTGTGCCGCCCTGAAGCAGGAGTACCCTCACCCTCACCCTCACCTAGAGGTTCCCCTCACCCTCCTTGGGGGCCTTGGTCAGTCTTTTAGCACCTCGGTTTGCTGGGCCTTTGGGTTTGGCAAACTTGGGACGATGAAGATTTTGTTTGGGGTGAATCTCATCCAGCAGATACTCTTCTGTTAGTTCAGACCCTTCACCTATTTCCAGCTGAGGAACAAACAAACATGCACTGTGATGCAAAATAGACACAATTCTTAAGTGAATTTCAGTAATCTTTATACAGAAGGACTCAAACAATAAATTTTGGGAATAAGAATAAAATAGAAACTGATCAGGGTGTCATACACTTAGCTTTGAGAGTAAACTTAATAAAAGATCTGATTGTTTGACCTGTGTTGAAGATCAATTGGTAAAATTAAGTATTAGTTATTGAAGGTTACCAAACATAATATAGAAGACATTTTTCTTGCATGTACATCTTACCCTGTCCAACACATGGGGCAAAATTCGAGAAAGAAGCAGAAAAAACAAGTTCTTTCTGCTTCTTCCTTTACTAGTGGAAAGACCAAACTCACCGTCCTTATAGTTAATAGTCCTTCCCCCTCATCCGTTTTAGCCACGTTTTATAGCATGCAGGAATACAGTGACAAGTATTCAAAGTCACATGTCTCAGGGACAATGAAATTATAATAACAATAGCACTATAATGTACCTTTTTTGCAATAACCAGGTTGAGTCCATTCTCCAGGAGTTCAATAACAGGATTTTTGCTGCTAGAGTACAACATTCTCTCTTTGATGGGACAGGCATAGCCAGGCATGGAGTAGATGAACACTGAAACACACAAATATAAGGGACACCCATTCTTAACACTAAACTTAAGGTCAGTGTTGACGTGAGTTTACAGACGTGATAAACATATATACAAGAAACAGGTGCATTTCCATTGAGTATCATTGTATAATACAAATTGTCCATTATCATGCTTTAGATCATTATACAGGATTTTATCTAGAAACAGTACTACTGTTTCTACTACTGTTCAAATGCAAACTTTTTAAAGCCACAAAGATATATTCATAATAAAAGATGCTATTACCAAAATTATTCTACATTAATATGAGTATAATGATTTACCATTTATGAGGTTGCCTATAATGAACTACAGATTTTTAGGCATTTCAAATACCAATTTGAAATAAGAAAATAGCAAATATTCTTATTGCAATTGTCAAATGACTACTATAAAAAAGGTGATATATAACTGACCACTACTGACAACTGTGTATCCCTTGGATGAGGATGAACAACCCAGTACTCACACACGCTGTGGTAAAAGTCTCCCTCATAGTTATGGTCGTAGCGGTAGAGGTGGTAACGTGCGGCTGAGTCCGGCACACGCCTAGGGAGGCCAACTACTGACAGTGATTCTACACTGTTCTCCAGATGGATCTCCTCAGCCGACATGTCTGTTAGGCAGAACAACTCCTTCAAAAGTACATCTTTGTGCACATGCATTACAGGTTCTTTTAGAAATTCAATCCAAATATTTATTAATATGAACATAACACTTAGGAACCGAGGCCTAAAAAAATTAAGTGTTGGGTGACTGATGGTACTAGTGATCCATATCAGTAGATTGCAGAGGACATGATAACACCAAAGGGATCTAAGGGGATTGTAGTCATCATTGTTCCCAATATAATAATTACATAAACACTGATACTCCCACATTTGAACATCACAACTTCAATCGAACTACATTTCTTCCTAATTCCTTTTTGCATCAAGTGTCTTTAAACATATCAAATAGTATGTATAAATATATATATATATATATATATATATATATATATATATATATATATATATATATATATATATATATATATATATATATGAAATATCAAACAGCTTAATTGTAATAACACAGTACAACTCACCTATCTTGAGCTGAACATACTGCAGTTTTCCTTTGGTGAAATTCGTGATAGCCTGAAGAGCATCTGGAACCACAGGGAAGGAAATGCCAGCCATTGTTTGATGTTTGGTGTCAACACTGATGTCCACACCCACCTCCTGTTTCTTGATCTCTTTGATCTCCTCCTCCTGTAGTGGAAAATAAGGTATGGTTAGAAAGCTTGAAAACCATTCAATATAAAAAAAAAAAAAAAAAAAAAAAGTATCTCTCTCCATCTTATTCTATAGTTTTAGTATATTGCTGTGTTACTGACAACAACATATATAAATGCATCTATATACAACACCCACCCTGGCTGTGAGAGGCACTGGAGCTGAAGCAGCCTTACGGTGGCGGTACAAACCATCCAAACTCACATCATCCTGCAATACAAAACACTACAATAGAGTATGCACATTTTCATAAATCATAATCTTAGCAATAAGTAAAATTTCACATTTTGATCTATCATTTCTATCATAGAAGAACAGATAACTCCACAAAAAAAAAAAAAAAAACTTAAATACAGAAAATTAATAATCTCAACCTCTACTGTGCCAAATATTTCATCTTTTATCTGTGCTGCTCCAAACTCCATCCTGAGGGTGGCCTTGGTGGAGGCGTACAACATCTTCTGCCTCACTGGCGAGTCATCAGGGGACCAGCTGATCAGCACCCACTCATACCCACCATGGGCCTGACTGTCCAACCTAAGTGTGGGAGACACCATATGTACATCTCCTTCACTTCTTAAAGGGCCTACACACAAAAAATTAAATATAAGGTTTTATGTCTATTTCACTAGATTTAACTTCAAACTTTAATACTACAAATTTCAGACTATTTTACAATAACATACACTACATTTCCAGAAGTGAATTAGTAAAGAATCATCATATAGCAAAACAGTTAGGGTGGTTGCACATTAACTCACCTGTACAGAATATATAAAGGTTGTTTTGGCTTCAACATGGGCCTCACCACAGGGTCATAGTCCTCCTCCCAGGACTTATGTGGAGGTTTCCAGTCTCCAAGACTGAGGGACTCTGAGGGAGCATAAAACAATGATCTAACATTATATATACGACTTCAACCATTAAACTACAACAATAGATAATCTTTGTAAATATTGAACCAATCATAACTTCATTTGAACTGCATAATGCAACCAAGTGCATCATACAGTGTTGTGGCTGAGTATAAATAGGAAATAAATATTAAGACCAAAATAAATAAGAGTAAGACTACCATCTTCAATTGTGATTCCAAAGGCTCGAACATCCCCATTCCGACAGCTGCTGAAGAAGCTCAGCAACTCTTCATTTGCTGCAAGACAGAAGCTTTGTAAGACCCGGCCAAGGGGAACAAGACACTCACTAGTACTTAGATGCCATCACATTATTCAACATACATGCTTCAATAAAAGTTAAATTCCGAAAATAAAGAATTAATATATATGTTCAAGTATTCTGGATCATAAGTATTATTAATGGTAATGATAGTAAAGTGATACAACTGGAAACTGGTTAAGACCGACAAAGGTCCACATAGGTCTTGGTGATTACTTATGACTCAGCTTATATTGTTAACAAATAGATGCCTTAATGGTATAATTATTTCATTTCCGCTATATCTGCTTTGATGACAAGTACGTATCTGTGTGTGTGTGTGTGTGTGTGTGTGTGTGTGTGTGTGTGTGTGTGTGTGTGTGTGTGTGTGTGTTGGCGGGGGGGGCACACCTGGCTTGCCTTGCCTGTATGCAGGTCGGAGAAAGTGTGAGTGCCAATACAACGATCACAAAGAAAACCAAAAAAACAACCTTTCTATAACCTCATCCATGGTGAAGATCATCATATTATTAGTCTGAACCATGGTATTATAAACAAAACATAACGGTAATGTCAGTATTTAAGGAGATTTCCGCCGGGACTCGACACGGAAACGCCCTCGTCCGCCCACATCCTTCAAATAACATCCTTATATCCATTTCTGATGCGTTTCTCACCCCATTCTCATAATTAAGTGAACACATTGGGATTTATAATTTATAAGAACACCACTTAAAAGTTATCCTGTACTTTAAATAGAGAAGAAAATGTATAATACCTGTTATGCCCGTCTGGTGTGACATGTTTTGCTCCTACTTGACACTTCGGCGCAGGACAGTCTCGGCAATCTACTTGTTCTATTTCGGTTCCTCTACTGATAACATTACATAATTACAGAGGCAGATTAAAGTATTTGAAACTTCTAAAGAAACAAAGAACAAATAGCTAAGTCATAGTTATTTTTCTAGAGTTTTATGTCATGACTCAGCTTACTCCTGATGATGATGATAATGCCTACCTACGGCTGTTCTGAAAATACACACACACACACACACACACACACACATGAAACAGAGCGGAAAAACACCTAATGTTCTCACATGTTACGCATATGTAACCAAGGAAGCTGAAGTATATCATATTATTTCGTAGTTGTAGTGTAAGTATAGTCGTCCCAATTTATATACACATGACTAGATCATACCACACACAAGATTACCGACATGAGAGAGAGAGAGAGAGAGAGAGAGAGAGAGAGAGAGAGAGAGAGAGAGAGAGAGAGAGAGAGAGAGAGAGAGAGAGAGAGAGAGAGAGAGGAGCACAAATTGCTCTGTACGTTGAGTAATAACAAGAGAACAAGTAATTCACTTTGGTATATGGGAAACGGGCGCGAGGGAGAGGAGGAAATGTGAGTGCAGGAACGTGAGGGGAGTAGGAAAGGGAATGAGGGAGAGGAGGAAGGAATGTGACATCAGTTATAGTAAATTAGTTGTAAATCAGAAAAAAATACATTGAAACTAACGAAAAGAATGATAAGAAATAGCTACAAATCTCTCTCTCTCTCTCTCTCTCTCTCTCTCTCTCTCTCTCTCTCTCTCTCTCTCTCTCTCTCTCTCTCTCTCTCTCTCTCTCTCTCTCTCTCTCTCTCTCTCTCTCTCTCTCTCTCTCTCATCGGTGTATCTAAAAGTTTATTTGGGGATTATGAATTTTTTTCTTATTCTTTATGTATTTCGTTACATAAACAAACACAGCTTTCAAAGGGGAACCATTATACATTTCTGAGTATGTAAGATTTTTTCCCCTCTCTTCCTGTTTTCTCCCTTAACGAAACCCTTCCTCTCACTCACCCTCTCTCTCTCTCTCTCTCTCTCTCTCTCTCTCTCTCTCTCTCTCTCTCTCTCTCTCTCTCTCTCTCTCTCTCTCACCTCCCTCGTTTTTCTACTCTATTCTCGTCCCCTTCCTAAACTTTTTCCCCATATAGCATTGTTACAAAGCTCACCAAACTCCCCTCTTTTTTTCCCCTTTTCCCTCTTTTTCGTTTTTTTCTTGTGGAATTCCAATGTTAAGGAATGAATCTTTGTCAAATAATGGAAACTAGGAAACTATTCTACAATTACTCTGAATGATGTTACGATAGTCTCTCTCTCTCTCTCTCTCTCTCTCTCTCTCTCTCTCTCTCTCTCTCTCTCTCTCTCTCTCTCTCTCTCTCTCTCTCTCTCTCTCTCTCTCTCTCTTTAAGGCACAAAATCTATCATAACAAAACTGATAAAAAAATTCGTTCCCATTGTGTCAGGTGATTGAAGGTTGGGGTGGGTTGGGGAGGTCGAGGTGGGGGGGCATACAAGGTGGTTCAGGGTGGAGGGGGTGGAGGAAAGTGTAGAGAGAAGCTGATGGTTACAGTGGAAGGCGTTGGGAGGATGTATGGAGTGGCAGAGGGGACTGGTAGACGGGGAGAGGGGTGGATCTGGGAGGGTGTGGGGAGGAGGGGAGACATATGACTGAGGCAAGGTATGTGAGGGGAGGGAAGAAAGGGGAAAGCTCGCAGAAAAGACAGTCTTGATCTAACAATAAACAGTAATGTCGAAAGATACAACAATGATATGTTAAGTGTGTGTGTGTGTGTATGTGTGTGTGTGTGTGTGTGTGTGTGTGTGTGTGTGTATGTGTGTGTGTGTGTGTGTGTGTGTGTGTGTGTGTGTGTGTGTGTGTGTGTGTGTGTGTGTGTGTGTGTGTGTGTGTGTGTGTGTGTGTGTGTGTGAGGCATGACCGCCAGGAGTGTTGGTCGTGTGCCAGATGGTTGAGAGAGATGATAGTTGGTAGCTTATGGAGGAAGAGGGAGGAAAGGAGGAAGGTATAGGGAGGGAGGAAGGGATTTAGAGAGAGAGGGAGATGTGCCCCATAAACAGTCGTCAGAAGGCAAGGTAGTTCTGGGGAGAGACCAGGTGAAGTCTTCCTCTTTAATCGCAGTTCTCGGTGGTTTCATTAATCTCAGTGCAGGTGTGTGCCTAGGGCGGTGAAGCCAAGAGTGAAGTAAGGCTGGCTGCAGGCTGGTGTGGTGGGGCGGAGGGGCAGGCTGGCGCTGAGGGCAGTGGGGGCGGCGAGCCCTGGCTGAGTGTCGCAGTGTCGCTCGCACCCTGGGTGGAGGTATACCTATACCTGTCACCTTCCACACCAGTTATCGCCACGCTCTCCCTCACGCAGATATGAACTCACTACAACTCTCACCCACCTCCTTGGTCCCGCCTGCTGCCTGCACAGGAACTTTGTGGTGAGGTAAGCGGGGCTGTGCCGGAAGCCACGTGAAACAAGGTGCAGGCCAGGTGGCGTCTAGGCTGAGTACACTCTTGAAGCCGCCACTCAAAGCTCCCCTCGCGCGCCACTCACTCCCACCGTGAACATGGGTGTTGAGCGGGGGCGTGCCTCCCAGCGGTCTCACGGCATGGTATCCCAGCGGTCCTACGGCACGTCGTCTTCCTCCTCACACGGTTCTAAGACCAAGTGTAAAAATTGCTGTCGGAAGTTCGTGTCGTTCATGTGTACGCAGGTGGGCGTGGGCGGCTTAGTGGTGTCGTACGCCATCTTTGGAGCATTCGCCTTCAAATTCATCGAGGGTGAGAAAGCACAACCGCAGAACAACCTCACCTCCATCATCCACAACAAAACCATCCGCACGCTGTGGAACTTCACGGAGCGTCACAACGTGCTGCACAAGGAGGAGTGGTATGAGGACGTCAACCACACGCTCTACGAGTTCCAGAAAAGTATTGTGAAAATGTGGAAGGACGACCGGTACGACGGCAGAAACAACACGGAGGTGTGGAACTTCCCAGCCTCGCTCATGTTCTGCCTCAGCGTGTTCTCCATGATCGGCTACGGCCACATGACGCCCATGACGGAGTGGGGCAAGATAGCCACCATCATCTACGCGGTGTTCGGTATTCCCCTCTACATCGTGTACTTCATGAACATGGGACGTGTGCTTGCCAAGTCGTTCAAATTCCTGTATCGCCTCGTGTACCGCTGCCTCAACCACGGACGCAACAACAAAGCGGCGGTGGAGATTGAGGGCGAGGAAGAGGGTGACGAGACCATCATCGTGCCCTACACCGCCTGTATCTGGGTCATGATCTTCTACATGAGCACCGGCACCATCATGTTCGCAGAGTGGGAGTGCTGGTCTTACCTCGACTCCTGTTACTTCTCCTTCACCTCCCTCGCCAAGATCGGCATTGGGGACTTCGTGCCTGGCTTCGACGGCGGCTTTGGGAAGTCGAGTCATGATAGCCAAACCAAGCTGATCATTAACTTCATGTACCTCCTCATCGGCATGGGGATCATTGCCATGTGCTACACCCTCATGAAGGAGGAGATACTGCTCAAGCTTAGGGCACTTGAGCAGGACATCAAGGAGAAGCTTTACATATGCGGCCTCAAGCTAGGTCTGTACGAGGAGGAGCAGCCCTACCCGGAGGACCGCCCGCCCATGCATCCCCGACCCAGGTCTGTGCGTAAGTCCGTGCGTCGACGATAGTGATGGTGGTGGTGGTGGTGGTGGTGGTGACGCTTCTTTCCACACCAGACTTTGAGTGACGTAACAACACTGCCTTCTCAGTGTTGATGAAACTGTGACTTTCTTGTGAACCGTAAGTGAGTGACGCCCGAGCGGGGATACAGATTAGGACGGCGCCAGGCGGGCACACCCTCGACCTGCCACGGTGCCAAGTGCGTCCCCCTGCGTCCCCCTGTCAGAGTGGTGTCAGAAGGTGTTGCTCTGGACTACCTATACTTTCTCGAGACTTGTAATCTTCATGGACCAAGCAATTAAGGGACAGGGAGTGACCTCTCAGGGGGTATGTTCCCTTCACTGTGGCCCCCGGTGGTAAATATAGGAGTCACGGCACTGGTGTGTGTGTGTGTGTGTGTGTGTGTGTGTGTGTGTGTGTGTGTGTGTGTGTGTGTGTGTGTGTGTGTGTGTGTGTGTGTGTGGTGCCGTGTCTTGCCACTGCAGGGTAATGGTGGACTCTATTTATGATTTACGGATCATGAAAATAACTTCTACGCACCTGAAACATGTGCCTTCAAGTACTATTCTAAGATGCATCTTTGATCAAAGCTATTCATGTACTTGATGCTATATGTACAATATAATCTAGTAATTGTTAGGAGATGCTGTGCACAAGTAAAGCAATAAATAACTCAGAAATACAACAATGTTTCTTTCTGTGTTTGCTTCTCAGTCCACATAAAGTTTCCCCCACACAGATTAAGAAAATGTAGATGCACGTAAAGAGTTTATATACCAGGCAGAAATAAACTAGAATAAAGGGAGAGTTGAGGCTACGATTGTGTCAAGATGTGAGGGTGAAGGTCAGACAGAAGAAGGAGGAAGAGATGTAGAGGGAAAGGGTAGAGGTTTTGATGTCACTACGGAGCAAAAACAGGAAAGTGAGAAGCAGGAAATGAGAAGTAATGTTTCCTAGACACATACCTTAATTACCAGTATGACGGAAGGAAGCCAACACGCCTCAGCTCCTCTTGACACAGCACAAGACACACTGCACCTTAGAAATGTTCAGAAATGTGTGAGTTTGGCAGCGAGAACAAAAACAGTGAACATAAACCTAGTAAATGTTTGGCTAAGAGTGTCTCGCCTTTCCCTGAAGAACAAAACATGCTATCTCTACTACGAGTATATTCAGTCACTGTCAAGAATATGTTAGTCTAAATTAAGAACATGACCAGAGAGAGAGAGAGAGAGAGAGAGAGAGAGAGAGAGAGAGAGAGAGAGAGAGAGAGAGAGAGAGAGAGAGAGAGAGAGAGAGAGAGAGAGAGAGAGAGAGAGAGAGAGAGAGAGAGAGATGACCCAGAATTTACTTAGAGGAGCCAGGAATATACGCCATTAGTCCTCAATGTGATATACTTTTCATGACTTTTAATCACGGAAATTATCATCGCAACCATGGCATGTAAAAGGAAAAGCAACGGTAAAATTGGACTTATCTACCCTCCCTCTCCTTCAATGTGTGTGTGTGTGTGTGTGTGTGTGTGTGTGTGTGTGTGTGTGTGTGTGTGTGTGTGTGTGTGTGTGTGTGTGTGTGTGTGTGTGTGTGAGGTACAGTTTTACTCTCTGGATTTACACATTCCACATAAAGAGAAATAAGAACCAGTCTCAGTCGCCTTGCTAACATTCATAGGTTTTTTTTCTCACTATTTCTAGACATTAAATCTTGTTTATGGGTTCAAAACTAAAACTGTAACTCTTCTCTGAAACCGTGTCCCAGAAATAGTTATAATGTATGCCTGCTTTTCCCTAGTATGAATGTGTGTGTGTGTGTGTGTGTGTGTGTGTGTGTGTGTGTGTGTGTGTGTGTGTGTGTGTGTGTGTGTGTGTGTGTGTGGTTTCAAAATATTTCCCCTCCTCACACACACACACACACATACACTTGGCTCGTACGTATGTTCTGGAGATAGGATAACACACTGTTTTGGGGGAGGGGTGCAAAGCGCAAGGTGGTGACAGGTGAGCTGCCAAACTAAGCCACACTGACTGACTGGACTGACTGCTGCTCGTGTGCCCCTCCTATACAACCATCATCCTTGCATCAATCTATCGTTTTCCACATACGATGAACATGTATGCCGTAACTTCTATACTACACTTTTGCTATCTTTGAAATGTGAAGCTAATGGCTAATATAACCTCTACCTGTAATGATCAATCTCTGAATTAGATACAAGTTAGAAGATAATTAAGATATGCTCGATAAGATGACGCAGTAGATTGAAGAACTGTCACACGGAGACTATTAAGCAGGTTTTCCCTCTCTTATAATACTCGTAGCACAAAATAACTTCTCTGTGATGTTGTATTTGCTACCATTTCATATAATTTCATAGTGTAACAAAAGGTGTATCAATTATATCTTATCCATTTCATTGGGAAAGGCTAACAAGTGCACAACCTTCCTCTGTTGTTGTATTACCAAAACACTAACATAAACACTTCCACTTTTAACTTGGGTTGGATTTACTAACGAGTTAAGAGCATCGTATCCCCGCGGGTTTTGTGAATGTTTATTTTTTTTGGCTACATGTTCCTGACCTTCTGCAGCTTAATGGAAAAGTAAAATTGGTAGGCAGTTAATTATTGATAACACAGAGGTAAATGTATACGTCATTATTAAAAGTCCGGAGTGCAACAAACAACTTTTTTGGGAATCACTCTTCTAAAAGTATATCCTCGGTAGTATAGTGGTGAGTATCCCCGCCTGTCACGCGGGAGACCGGGGTTCGATTCCCCGCCGGGGAGAAACTTTTTGCTGTGGGGTACCAATATCCACCGCCTCGCTAACGATATCCCCCTTTTATAAAACAAAAATCGCCTACTCCGACGGGCTCTTCTAACTAGCCCGTGTGTCACCTCCGGGGGCACGATAGTCAAACAACAACAACAACAACCAGAGAATCGTGAGTCTGAGGTGAGTAAAGAATAAACACTGAGCTCACCCACACGTCATAAAGTGAGCTAAATAGAGGGAAAAAAAAAATTACGCCTAGCTTTACGACAGAGAAATGAGCAAATTTGTGGACAAACACACACTCTCTCTCTCTCTCTCTCTCTCTCTCTCTCTCTCTCTCTCTCTCTCTCTCTCTCTCTCTCTCTCTCTCTCTCTCTCTCTCTCTCTCTCTCTCTCTCTCCTGATCAACAATATCTTTCCTGATAGACCATGGGAATAGAATAGGTTAATGAACACTGAAGGAGTAGGTACCATCTCTCCACCTCCCTCCACCTCCTTCCCCCTCCTTAATGCATCTAACTAACATCTACACCGCTGAAGTTTCGCAAATTTCTTTATAACCTTTGGCACCTTAGCTTCCCAACCCCATTATTGTTTTTTCTTCAACAGCGGGGGTAAAAATAATGAGTTGTATATCTTCCTGCCCAGATCAAAGGTGTGTGTGTGTGTGTGTGTGTGTGTGTGTGTGTGTGTGTGTGTGTGTGTGTGTGTGTGTGTGTGTGTGTGTGTGTGTGTGTTATTAGGAGCAAGTTGCGTTTAAAAAATGATGTGTTGATGGCTAATGTAAAGTTTCTTGTGTACCAAATCTGAAGACACATATTTATGAGTTTAACATAAATCAGATACTACTACTACAACAACAACAACTGCTACTACTACTACTACTACTACTACTACTACTACTACTACTACTACTACTACGACGACGACGACGACGACGACGACGACGACGACAACTAACTAACAAAACACCCTCGACTCTAATTCATCAACGTCGACACATTATCTGCCTTTCAAAAAACTAAATAAAACTAACAAATATATATCCTCTCTATGTTTTCTAAGTTAAATTCCGCATCACGCTATAAATATTACAATTATTCACATCAAATAAGTTGTACCTCGTATATACCAGATTCTAAAAGTATATTAATCAGATATGAGTGTCGTAAATTGCATAAGACCTCCTCGGACATATCGACCACAAACTCATATAAACGACCATCAACTGCCTAGTTCTAATGGCCAAAGTTTGAGGGTGGCCGTTGCTGTCACCACGCCAGATCATAACTAAGTCCTTTACCTCCCCCGCGACACCTGGGCTTCATGATATATCGGTCGTGGAACTGCCGCAGCTTCATAAATAGAGAATGTGGGAAGTGTTTCACCTTCCTATACGCCCAATGCTCCGCCCACACCACACCACCACCACCACTACCACACCACGAAGCAGCTTTACCATGCTTGTCAGCCGCGTTTGTTTGCCTTGTCGAGTTCCGTTTTGCTGGTTACTAATGTGAGTGTGGTTGTGTGAAAGCCATGCGAGGAATATTCACACAAAATGATTTAATTTGTCTTGCCTGTCGACTCAGGTTACAGCATCACAACACTGACGCTAACGAAATTATGTATCGTGTTGCTTCTTCATCACAAAAAGTATTCCGTATCCCGTCTTGAAGCAGTGGAAGAGATGCTTAAGATTAATGCTATGTTTTTTGCTTAATTCCTTCCATCTTCATTAAAACGGTACAACATTATACCTTCAAGTGACTGCACATGTTATATTCATCTGCTTTCAGTTAATTATTTTCATTAAAAAATGTAATGTAGTACTTTTAGTGAACTGTTAAGCCCAATCAATAACAAATGAAGAGGATATATGGTACATTAAGTTTCAACCAAGAGGAATCACCACACTGCCTTACATTACGTCCTCAACCAGCTAAAAGTGACATTATATTCACCGTAATAGTTGGAACAATAAGCTGCATGCAATACCTTTAATGAGAACGTACCTGTCGTGTTGCTTGGCGAGGTAATGTGATATCATTATGTTCTGAGGAAGAGGAGTCATGCCATAGCCTTCCCTGGGACCTCCTTGACATGGCAAATAAACACACGTCACTCGGACCATGGTGAACTCTTAGCTCTTGTTATGTAATGATCATTGTCTTATGTATGATGCTTCTCCTTACACATCTTTCTTCATCCCAGCACTTTAATGTAATGTATCGACGTATTGATATATGGTTTTCTTGATTTGTGTATGCTTCAGAAAATTTCTAACGTATACCAAGAATACGCATATATGATCATAAATTAACACACACTTATTGTCGGTACCGTTAAATTTGTTCTGATTAAAAAAAAATAAATAAAATGGCGACCAAAAAATATTATGCCCGCTCAAGGTCTATTTATCCCATGGACCATAGCAGCCTTTACTGATGGCGACTATGAATGGAATGTGTACTATGACTACTATCTCTGGACCGAGCCAACGGAACACAAGGGCAGCTATGCATACGTGGCATAGTTAGACATGGGAGGACGGCCTTACCTATTACTCCCCTGCTCTCATTCTCTCTCTCACTCTTGCTCCATTTATGAATAGTATTAAAACACCATTGAACAAACACATCTATCCTCAAGAATAACAACTGTGTTCCCCTCTTTGTCCAACACCACCAACCTCACCAAGGCAGTGACTCAGGCAGAGGTATATTACGAGCAGCCGGTCTCACCATCTGCCAGTGGAACTTCTGCGAGATTAAAAGCAAGCGTGTCACCCTCTTAGAAAAAGCGCGCAAGGATCTGCTCCACTGTCCCGCCACTCTCCTTCGCTGTCATCTGCCTCGCCTACAGGACACAGACACCGTCCGAGCGGCAACTGTCATTGCCTGCAACACCCTCACCTCTACCCACCTTGCTCCACACATGTCACACACACATACCCACCTCCACGCTAAACAACGGATTTAATGCCACACTCAGACGGGCTCCTAGTTAGCCCGTGTCCCTCATCCTTTTGAGGAGGGGGACACTCATTAAAAAAAAAATCTCTCTCTCCTGTACGGTACAGTAACATGTGCAGTAAGACTCAGAGGTTAGGTTATTTATTGCATTTTCAATGGTGTATGTTGAAAGTACTTCACACAGTGAAGACAGGTTTATCGACGGAAAAGGACGAAAAAGAGAGAGAGAGAGAGAGAGAGAGAGAGAGAGAGAGAGAGAGAGAGAGAGAGATGTAGTTTTTTGTAGTAAAACGATGGCCACCAGCAACAGTACCCAAGCCTCTTCTCTTCACACTATCCACCATACTTCCCATCCACGACACACTGAATCCCGCAGAAGTCAGATTAAGACGCTGCGTGTTTAAAAGTCAATGTTTAGTGAGATGGAGATCCCTGACATAAATGGATTATGGCCATACGATAAAGCCTAACCGGATGTTTGCTCTTCCCCCTCCATCCTTCCACCCGGGACCAACGCCTGGCACCTCGGAGGCATCTTAAATACCGCGTCTCCACACTGAACTAAAAATATGGGTCTCCGTTTTTTTCCTTACGCCACCAGACTTAGACATACGACAGTCTAGCTCCTCACCTTCATTTGTTTTAAGTAGATGTACATTATTCATATAATTTATCTGTTAACGAGAATGGTCTATTAGTTGAGGCAGTTGTATTTTGTTCTCTTTACTGCTACAAAGGTTTATTGTCATGGATGCTAAGATGAGTTTATGGTTTTTATTAAGACAGATGCTTTTTCTTTTTTCTGTTGCTATGTGAGATTGTGCAACTAGGATGACTGAAAATTATAGAACTAGAGTAATGGAGACTAAGGGCAAGTGTGGGTCAGAAGGAAAACAAATACCTCTACATAAACTAAACCATTTATGACGTTAGGTGATGAATTATGTAGCTTCGAGTTAATGGTTGACTGGCATCGGAATAACCCTGGCGTCCTTACCTTCCCGTCAGGATTTTCGCCTCATTTGTTTCCTCCCAAAGAAATAATAGTTAATATAAAGTAACCAGAGAAATATAATGAAACTTAGTAACTCTTTACCTCTTGCTTGGATAGTGTCATCTGTCAATAATACAAGATGGCGTCAGCTTCTCTTGTTAACCTTGAGCTGTGATAAGTTAATGAGCTGTCTGACCGCCATCATGATACAACACCCCTCACACTAAGGCAAACAAAGGTATTCTTGGCTCTATAATGAGAACACCTGTGTGCTCATCACCTGTGTAAGCCTCTAACACGCACACGGAAACTCTCGTCTACACCCATCCCAATCCCATAACTAATTGGTACATGAACTACCGTGTTATTGAAAGGTGGTCGATGCAAAGTGTGGACCCTTTAATTATCTGTTCCTATGGTCTTTAAATTGGCGATTTCCTTTTATTAAGCTTAAAAAAATAAAGCATACAATAAGACAAACTCAGGAAAGATTTGCATTGAATTACCTAATAACTACACACACTATTTACTACAACTTCCCTAATATATTTCAATCATTATGCTTGTTTTGGGTTTATTTTATATCAAAAGCAACAGATATAATATAAATCTTATGTATTAAATCCACTGTAATGGTCTCAAACATCTTACCTTCCTCTAATTTATTCGAAATATATTCCATTGAGTGTATTTGGTAGATGATGTTGGATGTTGCTATGCCCTGATTGGGTGTTTGGTCAGAGGGCAAACGCAGAAATTCGTGTCTTGGGTGGATTTGCCAAAACTTGCCAAAATTTTTCTTTTCATCAAGTCGACTTGACACTACATGTAAACGCCTTTAAGCAATCAATTATAAAAAAAAGGTTCATTAACACATTAAAAACATTGTCTCTAGTTTAATGATAAAATACAATCTAAGTTGGGTTGACAATTGCTTGAATTATCAATGAACATTCATAAATGTTGTTTTTACCTGAATCCTTGGTGTGAGGAAAGCTTGTTTTCCCCAAAGCAGGTTCAAGTAAAAACATCCAGCCTCAGCTTACCCTCATTCTCTACCAAGTAAGTCATGTCTGCCAGTGTTCTCTCCACCATTGACTCCTCACACCGCTCATGCATCTGTTGGGGAGACAAATGTACTGAGTTCAGAAAAATAATAAAAACAAAATAAAATAAAATAAAAAAATAAAAAGTATCAGAGGAAAATATGGGAATTTTAAAAACTTTATTTAATGGATGAGACTTCGAAAAGTGTCTTTTGACAATGTTACCCCAATGCATCTATCCCTTTTCCTCATTAAGCTTCAAGTTGTACTGCGACTTATACTATTATTACTACTAATACTACTTTTACTATTATTTCAGATGGCAAGATGGTTTCAGAAGTCACTAATGCTTTATTGGTACTGAGTGGAAGATAGAATGAGTGATTTGGATAAGGTGTGACATGCCGTTTGACTAATTCTACTGGACCCTTTCCACCCCTATACAATAAAAGTGATGCTTGAAAAATACACTCCTGAAAGCCATCCAATAAATGTAAAGTGTTCTATTCTACATTTGTTATATTTACAGTAGCTGCCTTGTGTAGGCCAACTCGCCTTTTGTAGTCTCCTTACTTTCTTATGTTCTATTTCTTATATCAACCAAACCTTCCTTGTCTTACCCCTCTGTATTCATGTGTAGTGGGCGGGTATTTGAAGTCTGGTCCAAAGTTCACAGATACAGATATGTTTCGGTAGAGTGAAACAGCTGGGTAGTAGCTGCCGCCATAGATATCATGGGAGGCCACTCCACAACACTTACCATTCCTACAACGAAATAGCATCTCTTATTAGGCTTTTCTATATAATGTGCTGAAACTCCATACATTTAGTGGCACCATTCATTCATATGATGCAATGTTGCTTCTTTATGGTACTATTTTCACATAGCAAAACACACACACTGCTTATCACCACCACTACCATCATCGTTATTACCAGCAACAATGTAAATTTTCTTCAGCATGAGGGTGAGTGATCAAATTCAAGGTAACACTTACTTGAAAAAAATAATTTTGCTCCCTTTGAGAGGCTTCAGCTTTTTCAGGGACTCAGGAACATCATCTTTATCTTCATAGTAGAGGTGAGACCGGAACTTGACGAGAGGCTGAAACACATACAATTATCTCATTTAAATCCTCACGTGAAAATGGTAACAAAATAGATGATCAAAGTTCTTTTAACTACTACTACAAGCAATGCAGCATAGCCTTTTACATCAATAAATTACATCTCTATCTGGATACCATTAGAGATTAGAAATAGTACCTAAAATCTAAATCCCTTTTGGATAGATCAAGTGTGTGAAGGTATAAACACTGCTATGTGTGCACTGGGCCACATTAAGTACTAAACAATCTATATATATCTGCAGCCTGTTCCTAAGAATTCCTTCAAGGGAATTACATACTTCTCAATTTATTCCTATCTTTATATTAATTCCTTTCGTGCTCTAAACCTCTCATTCTTGTTTCTCCCTTTGTATGTGGTAGGAATAGTGATGATTGTATTACCTTATCCTTGTAGGTAGGAGGAAACTGTGACACTGGGTTCTTCTCGGGCAGGTCTATCATGATGCCAAGCACGTCTCCCTCACTGAACCCACCATCAAAATAGTGTTTTCCCCGAGACTCATGAAACATGGTTCCCTTCCTGCAGAGGTTACAGGCAACTTTTGGTACTCTCAAAGCAAACAGTTAATCAAAAATAATCACATTTGTTTGGGAATGACAGTGAAGACAATTAACTAAGCTGACGCCATCATTCAAAAGTGAGGATAGTCTGTAAATGGGTAAGTAATGCAATGAATATATATGGTATACTCTTTCAATTGTTAAATCTTATTTCTTGAAACCTCTCTTAATAAAACAAATAACTTACCTACAATTTTTATCTAATGTGTGAATTAAATTATTTCAGGTTAGTTTTTCCTCAATTCTTATGAAACTGTAAGTATCAAGGAAACTATTGGTGATCCAATGACTGTCACTCACCACTGACATCAAAAGAAAATGGATTGCCTGTGACTGGTGGTTTTCTCTGTTGGTTTTAAGTGATCCTTCTTAATTATTGTGCAAAACTATATGATGATGATGATGATGATGATGATGATGATGATGATGATGAGGAGGAGGAGGAGGAGGAAGATAAAGATGACCCCAAGCCTCACCTTGACCTCCAAGCGTAGCCAAACTTGTCGTATCCAAGGGGTGCCTGCAGGTTAGCCAGCTGCTGACACCACCCAATGCGTGTGTGTGACCCTTCAGGCTGGTCATCAATGGTACACTCCCAGTACCACTTACCACGGCTTACACCTGAACCACCACCAGGAAAAAAGTCACTTAAATGCATAACATGAAATCCAAACAATTATGAAATCAATAAAATATAATTTGAAGCATTCAGAAACCATGTCATCACCAAGTACTTTTCTAGCTTCTGAAATGTAATCACGTAAAGAAGATTGAATAAATTGTAAAAATGAGGAACATTATTGAAAGAAGAATGTGACAGACTATCAGTGTGTGCTGTGGTATCTTAGAAAACTGAACTGAACAAGATAGATGAGAACACCCAAAGTGGAATGTCTGACCAAATGTGAATGTGCAAGATACTACAACCTTGTTTTGTGAGAAAATCATATCAATGAAAAAGAAGTGAGTGTGACTGACTGTGAGTAGCTCGTATGAGACAGTATCCCTTGTCTCCTGTAACAGCCAGCCGGTCATCAGCAGTGCGTAGTTGAGGTGCTCTGTCGTGGAGAGCAAGCAGCACAGCGCCGGGGCTCAGGGCACGGTACAGCCAACCAGGGATGGGTTTGCCGGCCCAGTCATTACTATCATCAAACTCTTGCCTAAAGAAGATGAAGATGCAGCCCCTTATAATTTCTAGAAGTGATGTTAATCAATTTCCCAAATTAAGCACATAATAAGTCCAAAAATTATATCAGAGCTCTGGTTACAAATCAATAACAATTATAATAAATTATGACATGAAAATCTGACAAATCTGTGTATCAATCTTTGTTCTGAAATGCTGGCCAGACATAGATATCCAAGTAGTGTATGAAAACACGTCTCCCATTAATGTTTGAAAATGTTCATATTCTTATGTAATGCAACCAAATATGAGGACAAGAGTTTTCATAACATAAAAGTACTGCCCAGTGGTGGTCTATTGTCTCACCTGAAGGGAGCATGTGGGTCAGGCTCAGCCAGGATGTATCTGTAGCCATCCTTGTTGAAGGGATGGTCCACAGGGTAACCATGCAGCTTGGGCGCCGGCATGTCACCTCGAGCCTTCTTGTTGCCTGCTGTGGTTTCTGGGATTTTTCGCTTAGCTCCTCGGCCTTTCCCTGACTGCTGCTGCTGGGCTGTAGGTACACACACATACACACACACCCATGCAAACACACACACACACACACACACATCTCCACTGTTAAACATATCAATAAAGGGAGTGACTGCACAACATTGTCAACAAAAGTGTTTGTATGGAAGTAAAAGTATCTAGATCAAATGCCTCTTTGTAATCAATCAAATCAATATTTTAAAATTTGGAGATGAATGAATTTTTTTTCCTGATACATGATGACAAATTAAATCTGTGCAAATAAAGCAATAGACGTTAATCATATTGTATATATTCCAATTAAGATGTAACAAGTTCTTAACAGTATCAGGCAATCATGAAAAAAGCAAGGCTGCAAACATTTACAATAGTAAACTAAATACATATATACTGATTACTTTAGACATGCTTTCATGCATTTCTTTGAAATCACCTAAAATTTATGATACAAATCATGAGCTGAATGCATTACAAAGGAATACAGAATAACATTAGAAACGAAACACTATAGTATAATGCAAATGCTTACTAAATGTTTTAATGCATTTCTTCCTCTCTTCTTTACCTTCATTACACTTTTTAGACGTTTAATATCTTATGTTCTGAATAAATTTGAAATTTAAAGCATTCAGTAAACAAGATAACCTTTAAAAACATTAGTTTGTGTAAATTTGCTTTGAAATTAATTAAGTATTTTCTTTATATACATATACAGTATTTTCTACTATTTTGCACAAATCTTTCACCACCAATATAGTGCCTGCGGAAAATGGGTTTCTGCAAACTGTATGTGTATTTTATAGGCTGACATGAAGCTTTCAATGAACTTCCTGTATTTCATAACATACAGAATATTATTGAAAAACTGTGGAGAAGTTTTTGTACATGATAAAAATAGTCTATTAAGAAGTATGATTAACCAAAAAATCAACACCTGTGTCAACACAGGAGGCAGCAACCAAAACAAACACATTTGACATTCACGAGGGAGTGTGACAGTGATGAAGCAGCAACAAGCACAGCTATACACACACATCATACACACCAAGCCACACATCATGCACCACATTGTACTTCTGCACACACACACACACACACACACACACAGTTTCCAGCTTGTGGTACATTGCTTGAATCCTACATGTGGCTCATTGTAATCAGCATGCTTTGCACTTCAAGCTTAATTCATCAAACCAAACACTATTGTGTTGTGCAAACTTGTTCAATTCTAACGCACAAAAATATGCACCACATAAACAGAATGATGTTATAAATTTCCTACGCAGAAAAACAAACATGCTTTGAGAGAGAAGAAAAAAAAAAAAAAAAAATAAATAAATAAATAAATAAATAAATAAATAAATAAATAAATAAATCTGAAAGTGAATAATGACGGAACCTGAACTAATAGAAGAGGATCTGACTCTTCTCTTTTTTCCTCCTCCTAGTTAGTCAGTCAACAAAAAAGTGATTGTCAAAGGAATGCCCTTTGAATAACAAAGTCAAACTACTTGATGTACCAAGAAAAATAACATCCATCCATAAGCAATAATCCCTGACCACAGAATATTTGAAAGTGATATGATGTCAAAGTCCCTGACACAATGAAGGCTGGAGTATTGACAAGTAAGATGATCATTTAAGGTCACTACAGGTGGAACAATGACTTGACACGTGCCATTCACTGCATCCACAGTAATACAAAGACTCATGCAAAATTATGCGTAAACAGATTACACTATGATTATGAACAGTGAATGCCAACCTCATGTAACTACTTGACAAGGTAATGCACATGATGAGAAACAATAATTCACCCAAAGAAAATTAATGTGCATTACTATTTACTGTACCATGTGTCAGATGTAATTATTATTTCTTAACGTTTCAGTTTGATAAAAATAATTACTGTCTTCTTATTTGAAATACTCCTTTGCACAAATTAAAGAGTAGGTCCGAACACCCTATCCAGCTTGATGGAGAGTTTGATACTGACCAATACATTATGAAATTTTGTAAATGACTCTTTAGCAAACAGGAAACAAAGATGCTTGTTTAAATGTCACTCAATGAAAACAGAGAAATGCCCACACACAAACACACACACACAAACATCTGCACCTACAATTATACATCCACACATTCTTTGATAACTAAATAATTCAGCTTTGACACTGACCAGTCCTTCTCTACTGCTACTGTGCAAAAGCTGATGGTGTGGATGCAATCTTGTATGATGAACTGAAAGCTAAATCTTGATTTAACATAATGTTACCTTAGAATCATTACTGTGAATTACATGCTTTGCAATCAGCTATATAATTATGGTACTCTTCATTTGATAAATGATCAAAATAGATATGCAAAACAGTTTCTAATATGTATTTGATTTGTCTTTGAGTGTACGTTAAGAGAAACAAAGAGAATAGAACAGAGTAAACAAAATGGATGGAAAGTATTAACGAGACTGATGAATTTAATAATTGAAAAAAAGTGACAAATGCACATGAGTGTGAAAAAGGATGGCAGAGAGGTTCAAAAATGATATATTAAAAAAGAGAAAGCTGTAGATGACTAGAAAATGGAAGTTTTGATATACTACATCAAGTACGGTTGGGATAATGGGTGGGATGATGAAATATAGATGATCGCATGCAGTTGACTGGATGCTTCTAATGTTGCTGTAAGTATTAAAAAGAGGAACTCTCTGGAGTCTTGACAAATCCAATTATTATCCCATAAAATGTGGTAATAACTGAGGGATTATGTTCTAAGTCTACCTTGAAGGGTGCACACTACAATTTAAAACTGGAACGGTGCAGAAGATGTGAAGGGCAGAATGAATGATGTAAATGATGGTTTTGCAAATCAATGTGTAATAGTTGAATGAACTATGATAGGATAAGGTGAGACAAGGCATGAGGTTGAAGTGTATAACAGGAGTAAGTGAAGACTTTTACAGCAGTCAACCCTTTCGAGAGTTCCAAAAATTAGAACAAATGATTGACTGAAAGAAGAATGAGACTGTATGAGTATCCAGCAAAGGATAAACAAAATCAGCAGAATGAATGATTAACAACACCTATTTCTTATAAAATTTTCAGCAGCATCCTTAACTATGGATCCTTAAGACTAATAAATGCTTATTAGCTACAAGACATTAAGCAGCCACAAATACTTATGTCACTATGGAGACAGTACACTTGTAGGGCTTACTACTGAAAACCTCTAACTGACATCAAGTAGGCACCAACTTCTAGATTGATGAAAGTATATGCAATAACTTCTATACGAACTCTATGGGCTTTTTATAACACTAGAGGCTAGTAACAAATCAATAAACTACGACAATGACAGGCGAGGACTAGAGGTATAGCTTTGCACAGACAAGAACAAGCGCCTTACCGACTCCTGCTTCCCCCTTACCAGCTCACACACCATATATACACTTGACTGAGACCACAAACTTGTGTTCTGAGATGGACTCATGAGTTTGTAGTTTCCTTTCATATGACAGTTCATCAGAGGTGAAGTAGTTCTCTGTCATTTTGTTTTCTTCAGGTTATAATATTTGCAGTCAAAGAAATACAAGCATCCCTCTTTCTTTATGGATTTGGGCCATTTCTATATCCATAAATACATATATGCAATGTTAATTTGTCAAAAGTGAAGAAGCAAAGGGTGTTGTAATTTAGTTGGCCTCACTTTTATCAGTGGTAATAATGATAAGTCTGCAGTGCCACACAACACTTCACTCCTGAATCACGGCAGAGTGAGTTTTGTGTCAAGTATCTGCTGTGATTTTACTGTTCAAGAAATAGTTAAATTTAGTGGAATTAGGGATTTTGTGCCTGGGCAAGAATGAAATCATCTAGTATTGAGGTGATCAAAGTCTCAGTGGAGGGAACAGTAATTCAAACCAAATATTCAACAAAATGACAACAGAACAAAATGTACATAAAAGAGACATTCTACAGGTTAGTGAATGGTTCTTTATAACGTGATTCATGCTTGTGAGGTGAAGATGTTATGGTGGAGTATATACAAAAGAAACACCTGCTTTCCTGTGTACAGTAAACAAGAGCCGAGCCTTTCAAGGACAAAAACACCAGGGGATAATTAGTACAAACACTGGCTACTGAGAGTTAAGAGAAGCAAGATGACACACCAGTAATTGACTGTCATTGTAATCATCCACCGTTACCACTGGTGTAATCACTGTAACACATAAGCTAATATGATGTTATGAGAGTAATGATGATGAGATTGCGAGAAAGAAATGCAGTTAAAGTGGCAGTAATATGGTTAATCATACTTGCACGGTGTACACTTCAAAACTCAACACTTTTTGAAGACTTATAACAAACAGTAGTTTAGTACTCCACAGCATTTTTACATCTGCACATGCATCATAAGGCAAGCCATTGATAGCTTCACAGCACTTCCTAACAACAGCCAAAAGTTTTGTCGAGTGAGGTCTAGCGAGCAAAGTAAAACGCACAAACAAATCTGTGTTGGTGCTGGATCCAAGGATGTTAAGCCTGATGTTTGAGGCAGCCTTCAGGATAACCTTCTCTTGGTTACATGAAGCGTACATACAAAACACAACTTCATCAATTCTAATATCTGTTCTCTCTCTTTTCAATGTTCAAATGCAGGAAGCACATCCAAGTCTCCATGTTATTTATTTGTTTTTCTGCATCTCCTCCCATTTCAAGTATGTCTTCACACTAAAGAAATTCAAGATTCATTCATCTCATAAAGGACTAAGAATTCTAGCAATAATCATGTATGTGCAAGGATTATGTGATGCCAAATAAACATAGATGCATTTATGGTTTCTCACAGATTGCATCACACCAACATATATTCAGACAACCCCAAACTTTGCTTTAATACTGCATCTTTTACCTACTCATGTGTGCTTGAAATGTTGCTTTAGAAAGAGAGGAAAGTAGATGAGATCATTATGAGTCACACTACTTATTTTGCATAGCCTTCCACACAACCTTTAACAAGTGTTCTGAATGTGCAGTGTTTCAGCCATTACTCTCTTTTAATAGTCATGTATTTGTTGGGGATAAGTTTGGCAATCACTTTCATAAAACACACAAAAACATCATCAAGTTTTAAACATCATTCTCATCATCACTCTCTTATTTTCAGACTGAGCACAACGGAAAGTCTCAAATGATAGCGCTCATCAAACATTTACTCAATTAGCTACAAAAATATTACCACCATCCTGATGTAAACTTCCAAATTTATATAAGGAACTTTACTCTTTAACAGGATTGATAGGGAAGGTTTTTGAACTGCTAAGAGGTGTGAAAAGCTTTGATGGGAATAGTAGAGAATGTGTAAGACTGGGAAATAGCGAGTGAGTAGTTTCCTGTTTGAGTCGGCTAAATAACGGATGCTTGACTTCACCATAGTTGTTCAATATTCATGTGGATGGTGTGGTAAGGGAGGCAAGTGGGAGACTGTTAGGTAGAGGTTTGATTTTGGTAAATGCTAATGATAGTGTGTGGAAACTAAATCAGCTAGTGTTTGCAGATGATACGGCTTTGCTAGCGGCTTCAGAGGAGACGTTGTGTTAGGTGGTGGCAGAGTGAGGTGGTTGGGTCATACTGGCAGGATGAACAAATGATGAGGAAGAGTCAATTAATGTTATAAGCAGTTCATTACTAGCTGTAAGGAGAGTATATTATCCATGATGAAAACAATGTAGCTTTCAAAGAAAAAACAAATAATGACATTTTTTGTGAGACAGCACAAAGAATAAAACAAATAATAATAATAAAAAAAATATATATATAAAGTTAGGAACAAAAAATGTCTGCACTTCCTGCATGAAACATTAAAAAAGAGAGTGAAGCATTCCTTATTGCAGATGTTATGCAGGGCTGAAGAGATAAATTTTGAGGTATAAATAGATAGATAGATAGATAGAGAGTGAAAGAAAAGATAGAAATAGATAGGACAGTAATAATTAGCGAGTTTCATTAATCCCTGGATCCAACAATGAGGTAGGAAAGTAGGCAGCAATTAGTGGCAGGCGAGGCCATTACTGTGTGTGTACTGTACGTGATCAACACACTGGCTGTCTGTTAGGGTTATATCTCTCAAGTTGCAGTGGTGGCACATTATGGGGTGTGAGGTGGGTGGTGGGTGGGGATACGTACAGGAGCCAGCCAGGGGCGACCGCCACCCACCAGGGGCGTCCACGAGAGGCCGGATGAGGGTGAGGTCAGAGGTGATGAGCCCAAAGTATGGATGGTGCTGCGTTGGCTCTCCACTCTCACCCGTTTCCTCCACATTGAAGTAGGCATCCACCTCTTTCATCAGTATTCTCTGCAGCTGTGAGGAGAAAAGGTCATCTTATTACGGATACACTAAGAACATGTTTAAGATGGACTGATCACGTTAGAAACTTTCACAAGGTGGACTAGAACTAACTGCAGAGAATACCTTGCTCGCTTGAGGTCAGAACTATGAGAGTGAGGAGATAGAAGTATAATGATTTGATTGATTGATTGTTTATTGCCCAAAGAATGACAGTATGAAAAGTGGAAAAGCCCCCTCATCATCCTCATAAAAAAACAATAAAATAAAGTGAAAAATAAAGAGTATAAGCACTTAAAAACAAAAACTAAACCCTAACAGGAAGAGAAGATGCATAAACAGAGGTGGATATAGATGCTTACAGTGGTGTGCCAGGACTGTGTGGAGCGTCGGGCAGCTGTAGTGAGAGCCTCCCAATTCTGCTCCAGGAAGGGAATCACATCACGCTGCAGACTGAACATGGTGCCCACGCCTGGCTTGCTGTCCTTCTGGCCCGTGTGTTGCAGGTTGGCGAGTGCCGTGATGCACATGTCTCGCAGCTCTGTGGGAGGGAGGAAGGGTGAAGGTGTAGTGTGCAATGGTGGAGTGACTGGCTGAGTGTGGGGTGAAGGCTGATGGTGCAGGATAGACAAAGGTGTGATGAGGGACACAGGTATGGTGGTTGTGTATATTATTAGTATATTTCCTGTGTTTGGTTTGTCCATCTATGCATCTGTTTGTCTATATTCTCACACAAACACAGAATAATGTAAGTGTGTCAATATTTCCTTACGGGCTTGTGTTTTGCGGAAGATCTCGACGCCGGTTGGTGAGCAGTTCTTGCAGGTGAAGGAATAATTAAGCATGAACGGCACCAACTTGCCGAGCTGGTAGCTGATGCAAGACTCATGGAACCAAGAACCACACTGCCAACACATCAACTCCACTGAATTCAGGTTCCGCAGTTTCCCACTGAAATGTTTCCATGTAATCACGTAATGCTAATATATGTATATAACAAAGCTTATAAATACTTTCATGAGACTAAGAATTATATAACCATAAATAAACATCAATTAAGTGTATTTTTAAGTTGCAGAAAATCCTTAATGGATGATTAAACTAAAACACATCTATTTCCCCTCAAAAAATAAAAGAGAGATTCATTATAAAGAAATAACATTATAACAATATTATATCCACATTATTTCACAAGTAACAAAGTATAACATGATTCCTCAAGACTCACCAGTATCCACATGATGAAAGTCCTCCCTTCTCCCCCACGTCCACCACCCCGGACTCAAGCATTTCATTCTCATCAGAATCATAATCCATCCTGAAAACAGAAAAATTACAGAAATATGTATTCAGGGAAGATGTAATTTGGATACGAGACTTTGGCGACACAAATGAAAAAAAAAGAAGCAATCCATTCACTACAAAACTCATTGGAAATTCATACGTTAAATGAAAATATATAATGACACAAGTAATTTCTTATGTATACTTTACCTAACCAGATTTCTAGATGCCAGTTGAATTACACAAGAAAATAATAAACACGGAATTGTTTGGCCGTATTAATTTAATGCATAAAAATAGTGGCTCGACAAAACAAATAGTGATTTTAAAAATACAAAGTGCTTAGAGATACAGCAGCTGTACCGCGTTGTCATCCCACGGCCTGTCCCTTATTATTTACCTAGTAAAGCATCTTTCAAGTTATGTTTGGTACGGTTTGGTTCGGTTACATAAGCTTTTTATCCAAAAGTTAGGCACGTGCCGTAAGTATAATGGAGCACTATGAGGGTACGGCACTCGTTAGGTTATGGTTAGATTATGTTATGTTTGGATAGGTACGGTTTGGTTCGGTTATTCAAGCTTTTCATATTCTATTACCCAATAGATAGGTACGTCGGCTGCCGTACTTGTAAGCACTGTCTTAAAAATATGAATAAAAAACCTACTTTAACTACGTACGAAATTAATGTTGCAAGGTACTAAAAATTAAGCTGTTCATGAAACTACATATTTAACTATTTCATCCATTCATTAATCTCTCTGTTTTTTGCTTAATGGTCTCATTAACACCCTGCTAATTACTTACCTGACAATGATGGGGGTCTGTTGTCTTCACTTAAACAGGTGATCACAGTAATCTTCCCTTCACAGCATCACAGCACTGGGGGAGGGAAGGGTGTCTTAATTAAGGGAGTCACACAAGTGCAGGCAAGTGTGGTGGGTAGTGTTAATAATGCAGTAATAAGGTAGTATTTTGTGTAAGGTGAGGAAGAGGCGAAGCAATGTTTGAAGGTGTTTGTGAGGCAGCGTCTGTCTTACCCTCGGGACGGATGCCTTGGTTAGGTTTATTATAAGGAATGTGTTATTGGATATTGGATTAGTGACAATAAGGGAACACTAGGACCTAAAGAGTGATTTAAAAAAAGAAAAGTTAACCAAAAAAAAAGAAAAAAGGTTTAGCTCAGTGGTGTATTTTCGCCATCTTTAAACTATAATTAAATAAAGAGACTGTTTTAGATGGGTATGCTCTACTATGTACTATTAAAGTAGTAGGATGATTTAAAAAAAATTAATAGTCACGTCTTTGCCTGAAAACATATATTATTCTTATGCTATCAGCGTTTGATGGTATGCCATTTTGGCAGCTCAGCGGCGTCAAATGTAACATGGATCAATGTTAGGTTTAGTATATTTGTCATGCCCTATTGTGAATAAAAATTGCCTACATGTTTGTTCCTATGCATTGCTTTTTTTTTTTCCAATATATCAATTTACTTTTTAGATCCTCCAAAGTTTTTTTTAATTTGAAACAGTAAAGACAATTTATTATGTCATAACCAAACCAGAAATAATTACTATATTCTATTATGACCTAAGAGATTGACTGGTGATGTTAAGTTATTATTGGTTATCATTAAAAAAAACCGTTCTAAATCTGAGATCGTGACGCAGTGTTATTTAGTACTGGTAGTGTGTGATTGGAAGGTGCAGTGCCACGTCATAGTTGAAACACAGTGCCATTGGTGTGTAGTATGAGTGCCAAGCCGAGCCAAGGCCCTGGTTGGGTGTGTAGCTATGACGCCATCACGACACTTTTAATACGTCATCAGAAGGGAGTCTTGCCATTGGCTGGCGGACTGTGTATCGATTTGGCTCGAGGCACACCGAACGAGGGCGAGTTGACGCCGTGCCATGGGTCTGGCAGTTACGTTGGCTGTCCTGAGAGGAACTCATCCTTTCATCTACCTGACGATGTGATAGACAATACACACTTTCTGCTTTAATGCAACTTTTGCATTATCTGACTGCGAGTCGGAGTGACATGAAGTGTTAACGATGTCCGACGATCCGGATTCCACCTTGCTCTTGCAGGCAGACTGTCTAAGAGATCGAAAATGGTGGTGCTTCTTGCTCTCAAGTATCTTCACGTTCCTAGCAGGGATCTTCATAGTTCTGATATGGCGGGCCTTCTCCTTCCTCTGCTGTCGGAACAGGGATCCCAGCGAATATCAAAAACAGCAGGAAAAGGACAAGCTCCTCGCGCAACAGGGCCAGCCCCCCGGCCAGCCCAAGCCCAAGAACCTGATGGAGGGAAACTTCGTCACGGAGGCCAAGGACTGGGCGGGGGAGCTCATCTCGGGCCAGACCACGACGGGCAGAATCCTGGTGAGTGAATGTACTTGTGTTCCTTCCGGGGCAGCGCCACCCGGCGGGGCTCCTTGGGCTGTGTCCGCCCCTTCCCCGCGGAGCCCCGGCCGTGGTGGGGCTGCGCTGGTGTTATGTGTCTATCCACAATATTTGATATGTTATGTATGTGCAGTGTGCATACATTTGAGTAGGATGTGGAGACAAGTGTGTGGAGGTGGCTGACTTGCACCGGTGTAGCCCGCTGTTCCACGCTAGAACAGCTGACTGCATCGCCCTACTTTTCTGCTTTAACCATTGTCTCTTCATATCTATTTACTTTGTTTGCACACTTATGGGGTTGTGTGGGGCAGCCAGGAGTCCCCTCAGGTATGTTAGTAATGTGTTGAGTAGCTATACCTAACACACTACTCTTCTGGTGGGTGACGTATGGATGTTAAACAACTGTACGGTATGACAGTGTTGATTATGTCTCACACGAGTTTTATTTCCTTCCTTAATGACGTGGCTCCTTTATGATTAAGTTAGGGTTCACAACAAAGGCATCCTGTGTGCTAGGAGCTATTGAAGACTATCTCTCTGGATACACCATTGGCTAAATTGTGTGTCCATTTCGAATATTCACTTTACCGCATGTCACTTCTCTTTATCCCATCGCCGTGCCTTCATGGGTAGTATAAGCTGAGTGGCCATGGGTGTCTCGAGGCGCCTGTGTCCTGTGAAGTAGGTAATGTTTCGTGGTTATAACTAAAGGGTTTCATGTCCGAAAAATTCAATGTGTCCCGTCGAAACAGAGGATGTGAGGTGAGCTAATAGAAGTATTTAAAGTATTGAAAGAATTTGATAACATCGATGTACATGATTACTTTACAGTCGATTAATCCACTATAACAGGAAGGCGAAACAGATAGTAAGTAAAAGAATATTGATAAATGAACCCAAACATTTCTTTAATCGGATTGTTAGCGTGTGGAATTCTCTGTCCTCCAGTTTGTTGATAATATAACTGTTTCAACTTTTAACAACAGATTAGATAAATACTTTGACTCCAATCCGCAACTTAGATATTATTCTTCATCGTAATGAAATTTAATTAAGTTTATCAGAATGTATTTATGAAATTTCGCCATTTTTTGGTTGTTGTTACTGGAGGTGCGACAACGCATGTTTCTCCCGGGTAGAAGTAGCAGCAGTAATTGTTATCATCTCTTTCCTTTACAAATTCCATGATGTTTTTTCCATATTGCCTAATTTTTCTTCCTTTCCTGCCAGCGGGGGGTGGAGAGGAGCCTTTGCCTTTACTATCCTACTTCTCACACTTTAAAAATCAGCTTTGTAAAGGCTAACCAGTGGACCTGATGCTGTTTGTTCTTCATTAGGGTTCCTTTGTGTTCTTTTGGGGAAATTTTTCTTACCACACTCAGAAATAAAGGTGTTTTTAAGGTTTAAATTCTGGGGGTTTTATTGGTTTATTTGTAGCTTTTATTTTCGCAGCAGCAGTGTGGTTGGACGAGGAGGAGGAGGAGGAGGAGGGGAGGAGGAAGAGATGGCAGGGCACAATGGGAGTGTATATCGGTAGTGATGATTGGGAAAACTGTGAAATTTATGTTGCTTTTATTAGTGTCGGCTACAGATGGGGTGGTGACCGAATTCTTCTCTCTCTCTCTCTCTCTCTCTCTCTCTCTCTCTCTCTCTCTCTCTCTCTCTCTCTCTCTCTCTCTCTCTCTCTCTCTCTCTCTCTCTCTCTCTCTCTCTCTCTTTCTCTCTCTCTCTGTCTCTCTCTCTCTCTCTCTCTCTCTCTCTCTCTCTCTCTCTCTCTCTCTCTCTCTCTCTCTCTCTCTCTCTCTCTCTCTCTCTCTCTCTCTCTCTCCCCGTGCTGCAACAGACAGCAATAAGGTAGCTTTGAGAGTTTAAATACACTTTTTCCACTTCAGTTTGATTCGAGTTGACATTCTGTGCTTAATTTATCGCTCAACTTGTGGAGGAGAAAGCAATCAGCTAATTACTAAGACCTTCCTTCACTAACTCATCCTTTTCATGCTTCTCCTCCTTTGTCCTGCTCTTTGTTCCTCCTCTTTACTCCTCCTCCTCCTCCTCCTCCTCCTCCTCCTCCTCCTCCTCCTCCTCCTCCTCCTCCTCCGTCACTACAGGAGTCACTATAAACATTGCTAGCATACACAGTCGCGAGGCATCCCTATAGATTCCAAAATAGATTGGTTAGCCAGGATGTAAAGAAAACGCATATTGATAAACAGCTGCCACCAATGATGACAAAGCAGCGCATCTAGAACATAATTGCAATAACACTTCTAAGCCTTAAACTTACTTAGATTAATATATTTTTACTCATATATTCAGTACTCGTATCTATTATACAAATTATCCTGCTGAGTAATATTAGAATTGGCTTCATGTAACGTTTTATCGGTAAATATTATACACTGGCTGCTTCGTAAGAGCCTGAAAGCGAAATTATATTCATCGCAGGTTGTCAAATGAGAGAGAGAGAGAGAGAGAGAGAGAGAGAGAGAGAGAGAGAGAGAGAGAGAAGAGAGAGGAGAGAGAGAGAGAGAGAGAGAGAGAGAGATTAATTTACTCCCTTGTCAAGTACGTTTATCTCAGTCCATTTTTTCCTGTAGCCACTTCTAAAAAAACAATGTCAAGGTGTTTTTCATCCTCATACTCCCCGCCTAGTTAATTATCTTACAATATTACGTGTGGAAGTGATCACGAATGTTCCTCTTGATATCATGTTCCTTTCGTTTTCACGTGAACTTTAACTGCCTCGAGTGTAGAGTCTGGTAGCGTGTTAATGTAATGTTCTTTCTTATGGTTGTACTGTCACGCAGCTGAGTGGAACAGAGGAGGAGGTTGTGATGGTCTGAAAAAGTGGATTGTTTGCCTGTGAAGACTTGAGGTTTGAGGTTTTGTAAGTAGTTAGACAGAGGATGAGGTTGTAATGGTCTGAAAAAGTGGACTAACGAAGATTTGAGGTTTGAGGTTTTGTATATAAGTAATGAATTTGAACACATTCGTTACTAGTTATCAGTTATCAGGTTAGGTAAGGTTAGGTTAGGTTAGGGTTAAGTTATATAGGTTAGTCTTTCCTCATCTTAACCTGTCAATTAGACGGATGAAAGTTACCTAGCGTCTTGCCTTCTGTAAACACATTCCTTTTCCCTCCCGCTGTCTTACCCCGGCAGAGGACACCCACACACGGACACACACACACACACACACACACACACACACACACACACACACACACACACACACACACACACACACACACACACACACACACACACACACACACACAGGCAGGGAAGGACACGGAGTGAACACGAAGGTCAACCATGTATATTTCAGTCCAGAGAGTTGAATGTGACGTGGCAACTTAATCAATTCTCAGCCTACCAGCATCTGTACTAAGCTGGGCGCGCTGGAAAGAGTCCGGTATATGGCTTTACTAATGCCTATAGGAAACCATGAATCTAATCTTGATCTTGATGTTACAGGAAGCATGTGAGGAAACTTAACGTAATCCAACCCTTTGTTTACACAGCTCATCCTTAATTTAAATAGTGTTGTATATCTCCCTTGATAGTTTATAGTATGATAAGTAAGACATATTTAGAGACAGTATTAGATCATCACCCTCATAGGTTAGGTTAGGTTAGTGTTGATGTTTATG
>JAXIVD010001771.1:2500-60000 GCA_036785275.1 Cancer borealis
CTGTCGGCGACTAAACCAGCTCTTCCACTAGAATACAAGAGAGGAGGGTGTGTTGGACATCAATGTTTTACTCATTTCAAAAAAGAAATAGTGACGTTGCATCTGCTAAAGAAATTTTCATTGTATGTTTCAAGGTAAGTGTATACAGTAGATGGACTCCAATCAAGATTAAGTTCTTCTCTGTGACAGAAGGTGACATTTTGAAAAAATAAGAAATGTATTGTTTGAATATAGACTCCAATACAAAGTAAGTCCTTCTCTGTGACAGAAGGTGAACACATTTATACACAATAAGAAATGTATGTTTTGTATATAACTTCCAATACAGAGTAAGTCCTTCTCAATGAGAGAAGGTGAACACATTCATACATAACAAGAAATGAATTTTTTATTATATAAACTATACAGAGTAAGTCCTGTTCTATAACAGAAAATAAATTGCGAGAATGTAATTCCTCACTAGCAAAAATATCGCACTCAAGTTAATCGCAGAGGTCACCAACACTGGATTGAAATGGTGAGCATTGGCCTTTTAAAACTGCGTTCATAATCACAAACATAATTAAAGGGCTCTAGATAGCCCATGTGTCACCTTGATGGGGAATTGATAGGCAACCAACCAACAGGCAGTAAGGTAAATAGAGGTGCGTTTTATTTTTTTTACATATATATATATTTTTTTTCCTGAAATAAAAATTTCCATTGCAGATTTATGTGTCTGATCAGAATTGTTCTCTGCTACTGGTACCATGTAACCCAGTACAACCAGCCGCATGTCGGCGACTAAATCGGCCCCACCACTGGAATACCAGTGAGGAGGGTGTGATTGACATCCAGATGGAATAAAATAAGACTATACAAAGGGCAGATGAACTCACGGTGATGAGTAAATGGCCATCCAATTCCAGCTATGGGTAAAATAGCGGGTTAGCAGGGAATTACTCTCTCAGAATCTCTATGTTTTTGCCCTTCGCTAGAAGTCAACTAAGCACCAGATGTACCTAGTTGGGATTGGACTTGCAACCCTTCCTCGTAAACGCAATCCTCCACTACGAAAAGTATCCCATTCGAGTTAACCTTATTTTGCTTTATCGTAAGCGTCATCAACACCGGAGTGCATTGCTGAGCCTCAACCCGGGAAAACTATTTTCATGATCATGGTGTTTCATGTGCTAGATAAGTATTTAAAAATAGCTAAAAGATTAAGAAATGTGTGTACAATGTACCTGCCGCCAAACTAACTCTGAAATTACCAACGAACACCATTGACAGGCTCTAGATAACCCAAGTGTCACCTACATGGGGACAAAATACACAATCAACCAACTAATTAACCAACAGGCAGCAAGATAAGTAATAATACGTTTAATTATTTTAGATATAATGTTTTGTTTATCCCGAAAAAATTTTTTCCTTCATTTACATGTTTATGTCTCTGATCTGAATTGTTCTCTGTTTATGATACCATACAACCATGTACAACTAGTCGCATGGTCGGGCTGTCGGCGACTAAAGCAGCTCTTCCACTAGAATACAAGAGAGGAGGGTGTGTTGGACATCAATGTTTTACTCATTTCAAAGAAGAAATAGTGACGTTGCATCTGCTAAAGAAATTTTCATTGTATGTTTCAAGGTAAGTGTATACAGTAGATGGATTCCAATCAAGATTAAGTTCTTCTCTGTGACAGAAGGTGAACATTTTGAAAAAATAAGAAATTATTGTTTGAATATAGACTCCAATACAAAGTAAGTCCTTCTCTGCGACAGAAGGTGAACACATTTATACACAATAAGAAATGTATGTTTTGTATATAACTTCCAATACAGAGTAAGTCCTTCTCATTGAGAGAAGGTGAACACATTCATACATAACAAGAATTGAATTTTTTATTATATAAACTATACAGAGTAAGTCTTGCTATATAACAGAAAATAAATTGCGAGAATGTAATTCCTGACTAGCAAAAATATCGCACTAGAGTTAATCGCAGAGGTCACCAACACTGGATTGAAATGGTGAACATTGGCCTTGGAAAACTGCGTTCATGATCACGAACATAATTAAAAAGCTGTAGATAGCCCATGTGTCACCTTGATGGGGACATGATAGGCAACCAACCAACAAACCAACAGGCAGTAAGGTAAATAGAGGTGCGTATTATTTTTTTAACATATTTTTTTATTTTTCCCGAAATAAAAATTTCCATTGCAGATTGATGTGTCTGGTCAGAGTTGTTCTCTGCTACTGGTACCATGTAACCCAGTACAACCAGCCGCATGGTCGTACTGTCAGCGACTAAATCGGTCCCACCACTGGAATACCAGTGAGGAGGGTGTGATTGACATCCAGATAGATTAAAATAAGCCTATACAAAGGCCAGATGAACTCACCGTGATGAGTAAATGGCCATCCAATTCCAGCTATGGGTAAAATAGTGGGTTAGCAGGGAATTACTCCCTCATTATCTCTATGTTTTTGCCCTTTGCTATAAGTCAACTAAGCACCAGATGTATCTAGTTGGGATTGGACTTGCAAGCCTTCCTCGCAAACGCAATCCTCACTACGAAAAGTATCCCATTCGAGTTAACCTTATTTTGCTTCATCGTAAGCGTCACCAACACCGGAGTGCATTGCTGAGCCTCGACCCGGAAAAACTACTCTCATGATCATGGTGTTTCATGTGCTAGATAAGTATTTAAAAATAGCTAAAAGATTAGGAAATGTGTGTATAATGTACCTGCCGCCAAACTAACTCTGAAATTACCAACGAACACCATTGACAGGCTCTAGATAACCCAAGTGTCACCTACATGGGGACAAAATACACAATCAACCAACTAGTCAACCAACAGGCAGCAAGATAAGTAAAAATACGTTTTATTATTTTAGATATAATGTTTTGTTTATCCCGAAATATTTTTTTTCCTTTATTTGCATGTTTATGTCTCTGATCTGAATTGTTCTCTGTTTATGGTACTATGTAACCATATACAACTAGTTGCATGGTCGGGCGTTCAGCGACTAAACCAGCTCTTCCACTAGAATACAAGACAGGAGGGTGTGTTGGACATCAATGTTTTACTCATTTCAAAGAAGAAATAGTGACGTTGCATCTGCTAAAGAAATTTTCATTGTATGTTTCAAGGTAAGTGTATACAGTAGATGGACTCTAATCAAGATTAAGTTCTTCTCTGTGACAGAAGGTGAACATTTTGAAAAAATAAGAAATGTATTGTTTGAATATAGACTCCAATACAAAGTAAGTCCTTCTCTGCGACAGAAAGTGAACACATTTGTACACAATAAGAAAAGTATGTTTTGTATATAACTTCCAATACAGAGTAAGTCCTTCTCAATGAGAGAAGGTGAACACATTCATACATAACAAGAAATACATTTTTTATTATATAAACTATACAGAGTAAGTCCTGCTCTATAACAGAAAATAAATTGCGAGAATGTAATTCCTCACTAGCAAAAATATCGCACTCAAGTTAATCGCAGAGGTCACCAACACTGGATTCAAATGGTGAGCATTGGCCTTTGAAAACTGCGTTCATAATCACAAACATAATTAAAGGGCTCTAGATAATCCATGTGTCACCTTGATGGGGAGTTGATAGGCAACCAACCAACAGGCAGTAAGGTAAATAGAGGTGCGTATTATTTTTTTTACATATATTTTTTTATTTTTCCCGAAATAAAAATTTCCATTGAAGATTTATGTGTCTGGTCAGAATTGTTCTCTGCTACTGGTACCATGTAACCCAGTATAACCAGCCGCATGGTCGTACTGTCGACGACTAAATCGGCCTCACCACTAGAATACCAGTGAGGAGGGTGTGATTGACATCCAGATGGATTAAAATAAGACTATACAAAGGCCAGATGAACTCACCGTGATGAGTAAATGGCTATCCAATTCCAGCTATGGGTAAAATAGCGGGTTAGCAGGGAATTAATCCCTCAGAATCTATATGTTTTTGCCCTTTGCTAGAAGTCAACTAAGCACCAGATGTACCTAGTTGGGATTGGACTTGCAACCCTTCCTCGCAAACGCAATCCTCACTACGAAAAGTATCCCATTCGAGTTAACCTTATTTTGCTTCATCGTAAGCGTCACCAACACCGGAGTGCATTGCTGAGCCTCGACCCGGAAAAACTACTTTCATGATCATGGTGTTTCATGTGCTAGATAAGTATTTAAAAATAGCTAAAAGATTAAGAAATGTGTGTATAATGTACCTGCCGCCAAACTAACTCTGTAATTACCATTGACAGGCTCTAGATAACCCAAGTGTCACCTACGTGGGGACAAATTACACAATCAACCAACTAATCAACCAACAGGCAGCAAGATAAGTAAAAATACGTTTTATTATTTTAGATATAATGTTTTGTTTATCCCGAAAAAAAATGTTTTCCTTCATTTGCATGTTTATGTCTCTGATCTGAATTGTTCTCTGTTTATGGTACCATGTAACCATGTACAACTAGTCGCATGGTCGGGCTGTCGGCGACTAAACCAGCTCTTCCACTAGAATACAAGAGAGGAGGGTGTGTTGGACATCAATGTTTTACTCATTTCAAAGAAGAAATAGTGACGTTGCATCTGCTAAAGAAATATTCATTGTATGTTTCAAGGTAAGTGTATACATTAGATGGACTCCAATCAAGATTAAGTTCTTCTCTGTGACAGAAGGTGAACATTTTGAAAAAAAAAAAAAATGTATCGTTTGATTATAAACTCCAATACAAAGTAAGTCCTTCTCTGCGACAGAAGGTGAAAACATTTATACACAATAAGAAATGTATGTTTTGTATATAACTTCCAATACAGAGTAAGTCCTTCTCAATGAAAGAAGGTGAACACATTCATACATAACAAGAAATGAATTTTTATTATATAAACTATACAGAGTAAGTCCTGCTCTATAACAGAAAATAAATTGCGTGAATGTAATTCCTCACTAGCAAAAATATCGCACTAGAGTTAATCGCAGAGGTCACCATCACTGGATAAAAATGGTGAGCATTCTCCTTGGAAAACTGCGTTCATGATCACGAACATAATTAAAGAACTGTAGATAGCCCATGTGTCACCTTGATGGGGACATGATAGGCAACCAACCAACCAATCAACAGGCAGTAAGGTAAATAGAGGTGCGTATTATTTTTTTAACATATTTTTTTTTTCTTTTCCCGAAATAAAAATTTCCATTGCAGATTGATGTGTCTGGTCAGAGTTGTTCTCTGCTACTGGGACCATGTAACCCAGTACAACCAGCCACATGGTCGTACTGTCAGCGATTAAATCGGGCCCACCACTGGAATACCAGTGAGGAGGGTGTGATTGACATCCAGATAGATTAAAATAAGACTATACAAAGGCCAGATGAACTCACCGTGATGAGTAAATGGCCATCCAATTCCAGCTATGGGTAAAATAGCGGGTTAGCAGGGAATTACTCCCTCAGAATCTCTATGTTTTTGCCCTTTGCTAGAAGTCAACTAAGCACCAGATGTACCTAGTTGGGATTGGACTTGCAACCCTTCCTCGCAAACGCAATCATCACTACGAAAATTATCCCATTCGAGTTAACCTTATTTTGCTTCATCGTAAGCGTCACCAACACCGGAGTGCATTGCTGAGCCTCGACCCGGAAAAACTACTTTCATGATCATGGTGTTTCATGTGCTAGATAAGTATTTAAAAATAGCTAAAAGATTAAGAAATGTGTTTATAATGTACCTGCCGCCAAACTAACTCTGAAATTACCAGCGAACACCATTGACAGGCTCTAGATAACCCTAATGTCACCTACATGGGGACAAAATACACAATCAACCAACTAGTCAACCAACAGACAGCAAGATAAGTAAAAATACGTTTTATTAATTTAGATATAATGTTTTGTTTATCCCGAAAAAAATGTTTTTCCTTCATTTGCATGTTTATGTCTCTGATCTGAATTGTTCTCTGTTTATGGTACCATGTAACCATGTACAACTAGTCGCACGGTCGGGCTGTTGGCGACTAAACCAGCTCTTCCACTAGAATACAAGAGAAGAGGGTGTCTTGGACATCAATGTTTTACTCATTTCAAAGAAGAAATAGTGACGTTGCATCTGCTAAAGAAATTTTCATTGTATGTTTCAAGGTAAGTGTATACAGTAGATGGACTCCAATCAAGATTGAGTTCTTCTCTGTGACAGAAGGTGAACATTTTGAAAAAATAAGAAATGTATTGTTTGAATATAGACTCCAATACAAAGTAAGTCCTTCTCTGCGACAAAAGGTGAACACATTTATACACAATAAGAAATGTATGTTTTGTATATAACTTCCAATACAGAGTAAGTCCTTATCAATGAGAGAAGGTGAACACATAAATACATAAAAGTAAATGAATTTTTTATTATATAAACTATACAGAGTAAGTCCTGCTCTATAACAGAAAATAAATAGCGCGAATGTAATTCCTCACTAGCAAAAATATCGCACTTGAGTTAATAGCAGAGGTCACCAACACTGGATTGAAATGGTGAGCATTAGCCTTGGAAAACTGCGTTCATGATCACGAATATAATTAAAAGGCTGTAGATAGCCCATGTGTCACCTTGATGGGGACATGATAGGCAACCAACCAACCAACCAACAGGCAGTAAGGTAAATAGAGGTGCGTATTATTTTTTTTACATATATTTTTTTATTTTTCCCGAAATAAAAATTTCCATTGCAGATTGATGTGTCTGGTCAGAGATGTTCTCTGCTACTGGTACCATGTAACCCAGTACAACCAGCCGCATGGTCGTACTGTCAGCGACTAAATCGGTCCCACCACTGGAATACCAGTGAGGAGGGTGTGATTGACATCCAGATAGATTAAATTAAGACTATACAAAGGCCAGATGAACTCACCGTGATGAGTAAATGGCCATCCAATTCCAGCTATGGGTAAAATAGCGGGTTAGCAGGGAATTACTCCCTCAGAATCTCTATGTTTTTGCCCTTTGCTAGAAGTCAATTAAGCACCAGATGTACCTAGTTGGGATTGGACTTGCAACCCTTCCTCGCAAACGCAATCCTCCACTACGAAAAGTATCCCATTCGAGTTAACCTTATTTTGCTTCATCGTAAGCTTCACCAACACCGGAGTGCATTGCTGAGCCTCGACCCGGAAAAACTACTTTCATGATCATGGTGTTTCATGTGCTAGATAAGTATTTAAAAATAGCTAAAAGATTAAGAAATGTTTGTATAATGTACCTGCCGCCTAACTAACTCTGAAACTACCAACGAACACCATTGACAGGCTCTAGATAACCCAAGTGTCACCTACATGGGGACAAAATACACAATCAACCAACTAGTCAACCAACAGACAGCAAGATAAGTAAAAATACGTTTTATTATTTTAGATATAATGTTTTGTTTATCCCGAAAAAAATTTTTTCCTTCATTTGCATGCTTAAGTCTCTGATCTGAATATTTCTCTGTTTATGGTACCATGTAACCATGTACAACTAGTCGCATGGTCGGGCTGTCGGCGACTAAACCAGCTCTTCCACTAGAATACAAGAGAGGAGGGTCTGTTGGACATCAATGTTTTACTCATTTCAAAGAAGAAATAGTGACGTTGCATCTGCTAAAAAAAATTTCATTGTATGTTTCAAGGTAAGGAAAACTGCGTTCATAATCACAAACATAATTAAAGGGCTCTAGATAGCCCATGTGTCACCTTGATGGGGAGTTGATAGGCAACCAACCAACAGGCAGTAAGGTAAATAGAGGTGCGTATTATTTTTTTTACATATATATTTTTTTTTTTTTCCCGAAATAAAAATTTCCATTGCAGATTTATGTGTCTGGTCAGAATTGTTCTCTGCTACTGGTACCATGTAACCCAGTACAACCAGCCGCATGGTCGTACTGTCGGCGACTAAATCGACCCCACCACTGGAATACCAGTGAGGAGGGTGTGATTGACATCCAGATGGATTAAAATAAGACTATACAAAGGGCAGATGAACTCACGGTGATGAGTAAATGGCCATCCAATTCCAGCTATGGGTAAAATAGCGGGTTAGCAGGGAATTACTCCCTCAGAATCTTTATGTTTTTGCCCTTTGCTAGAAGTCAACTAAGCACCAGATGTACCTAGTTGGGATTGGACTTGCAACCCTTCCTCGCAAACGCAATCCTCCACTACGAAAAGTATCCCATTCGAGTTAACCTCATTTTGCTTCATCGTAAGTTTCACCAACACCGGAGTGCATTGCTGAGCCTCGACCCGGAAAGACTACTTTCATGATCATGGTGTTTCATGTGCTAGATAAGTATTTAAAAATAGCTAAAAGATTAAGAAATGTGTGTATAATGTACCTGCCGCCAAACTAACTCTGAAATTACCAACGAACACCATTGACAGGCTCTAGATAACCCAAGTGTCACCTACATGGGGACAAAATACACAATCAACCCACTAATCAACCAACAGGCAGCAAGATAAGTAAAAATACGTTTTATTATTTTAGATATAATGTTTTGTTTATCCCGAAACATTTTTTTTCCTTCATTTGCATGTTTATGTCTCTGATCTGAATTGTTCTCTGTTTATGGTACCATGTAACCATGTACAACTAGTCGCTTGGTCGGGCTGTCGGCGACTAAACCAGCTCTTCCACTAGAATACAAGAGAGGAGGGTGTGTTGGACATCAATGTTTTACTCATTTCAAAGAAGAAATAGTGACGTTGCATATGCTAAAGAAATTTTCATTGTATGTTTCAAGGTAAGTGTATACAGTAGATGGACTCCAATCAAGATTAAGTTCTTCTCTGTGACAGAAGGTGAACATTTTGAAAAAATAAGAAATGTATTGTTTGAATATAGACTCCAATACAAAGTAAGTCCTTCTCTGCGACAGAAGGTGAACACATTTATACACAATAAGAAATGTATGTTTTGTATATAACTTCCAATACAGAGTAAGTCCTTCTCAATGAAAGAAGGTGAACACATTCATACATAACAAGAAATGAATTTTTTATTATATAAACTATACAGAGTAAGTCCTGCTCTATAACAGAAAATAAATTGCGAGAATGTAATTCCTGACTAGCAAAAATATCGCACTCAAGTTAATCGCAGAGGTCACCAACACTGAATTGAAATGATGAGCATTGGCCTTGGAAAACTGCGTTCATGATCACGAACATAATTAAAGAGCTGTAGATAGTCCATGTGTCACCTTGATGGGGACATGATAGGCAACCAACCAACCAACCAACAAGCAGTAAGGTAAATAGAGGTGCGTATTATTTTTTTAACTTTTTTTTTTTTTTCCCGAAATAAAAATTTCCATTGCAGATTGATGTGTCTGGTCAGAGTTGTTCTCTGCTACTGGTACCATGTAACCCAGTACAACCAGCCGCATGGTCGTACTGTCAGCGACTAAATCGGTCCCACCACTGGAATACCAGTGAGGAGGGTGTGATTGACATCCAGATAGATTAAAATAAGACTATACAAAGGCCAGATGAAAGAAGGTGAACACATTCATACATAACAAGAAATGAATTTTTTTTATTATATAAACTATACAGAGTAAGTCCTGCTCTATAACAGAAAATAAATTGCGAGAATGTAATTCCTGACTAGCAAAAATATCGCACTAGAGTTAATCGCAGAGGTCACCAACACTGGATTGAAATGGTGAGCATTGGCCTTGGAAAACTGCGTTCATGATCACAAACATTATTTTTCCTTCATTTGCATGTTTATGTCTCTGATCTGAATTGTTCTCTGTTTATGGTACCATGTAACCATGTACAACTAGTCGCTTGGTCGGGCTGTCGGCGACTAAACCAGCTCTTCCACTAGAATACAAGAGAGGAGGGTGTGTTGGACATCAATGTTTTACTCATTTCAAAGAAGAAATAGTGACGTTGCATATGCTAAAGAAATTTTCATTGTATGTTTCAAGGTAAGTGTATACAGTAGAAGGACTCCAATCAAGATTAAGTTCTTCTCTGTGACAGAAGGTGAACATATTGAAAAAATAAGAAATGTATTGTTTGAATATAGACTCCAATACAAAGTAAGTCCTTCTCTGCGACAGAAGGTGAACACATTTATACACAATAAGAAATGTATGTTTTGTATATAACTTCCAATACAGAGTAAGTCCTTCTCAATGAAAGAAGGTGAACACATTCATACATAACAAGAAATGAATTTTTTATTATATAAACTATACAGAGTAAGTCCTGCTCTATAACAGAAAATAAATTGCGAGAATGTAATTCCTGACTAGCAAAAATATCGCACTCAAGTTAATCGCAGAGGTCACCAACACTGAATTGAAATGGTGAGCATTGGCCTTGGAAAACTGCGTTCATGATCACGAACATAATTAAAGAGCTGTAGATAGTCCATGTGTCACCTTGATGGGGACATGATAGGCAACCAACCAACCAACCAACAAGCAGTAAGGTAAATAGAGGTGCGTATTATTTTTTTTACATTTTTTTTTTTTTTCCCGAAATAAAAATTTCCATTGCAGATTGATGTGTCTGGTCAGAGTTGTTCTCTGCTACTGGTACCATGTAACCCAGTACAACCAGCCGCATGGTCGTACTGTCAGCGACTAAATCGGTCCCACCACTGGAATACCAGTCAGGAGGGTGTGATTGACATCCAGATAGATTAAAATAAGACTATACAAAGGCCAGATGAACTCACCTTGATGAGTAAATGGCCATCCAATTCCAGCTATGGGTAAAATAGCGGGTTAGCAGGGAATTACTCCCTCAGAATCTCTCTGTTTTTGCCCTTTACTAGAAGTCAACTAAGCACCAGATGTATCTAGTTGGGATTGGACTTGCAACCCTTCCTCGCCAACGCAATCCTCACTACGAAAAGTATCCCATTCGAGTTAACCTTATTTTGCTTCATCGTAAGCGTCACCAACACCGGAATGCATTGCTGAGCCTCGACCCGGAAAAACTACTTTCATGATCATGGTGTTTCATGTGCTAGATAAGTATTTAAAAATAGCAAAAAGATTAAGAAATGTGTGTATAATGTACCTGCCGCCAAACTAACTCTGTAATTGCCAACGAACAATCAAGATTAAGTTCTTCTCTGTGACAGAAGGTGAACATTTTGAAAAAATAAGAAATGTATTGTTTGAATATAGACTCCAATACAAAGTAAGTCCTTCTCTGCGACAGAAGGTGAACACATTTATACACAATAAGAAATGTATGTTTTGTATATAACTTCCAATACAGAGTAAGTTCTTCTCAATGAGAGAAGGTGAACACATTCATACATAACAAGAAATGAATTTTTATTATATAAACTATACAGAGTAAGTCCTGCTCTATAACAGAAAATAAATTGCGAGAATGTAATTCCTGACTAGCAAAAATATCGCACTAGAGTTAATCGCAGAGGTCACCAACACTGGATTGAAATGGTGAGCATTGGCCTTGGAAAACTGCGTTCATGATCACGAACATAATTAAAGGGCTGTAGATAGCACATGTGTCACCTAGATGGGGACATGATAGGCAACCAACAAACCAACAAAGAGGCAGTAAGGTAAATAGAGGTGCGTATTATTTTTTTTACAAATTTTTTTATTTTTCCCGTAATAAAAATTTCTATTGCAGATTGATGTGTCTGGTCAGAGTTGTTCTCTGCTACTGGTACCATGTAACCCAGTACAACCAGCCGCATGGTCGTACTGTCGGCGACTAAATCGGCCCCACCACTGGAATACCAGTGAGGAGGGTGTGATTGACATCCAGATAGATTAAAATAAGACTATACAAAGGCCAGATGAACTCACCGTGATAAGTAAATGGCCATCCAATTCCAGCTATGGGTAAAATATCGGGTTAGCAGGGAATTACTCCCTCAGAATCTCTCTGTTTTTGCCCTTTGCTAGAAGTCATCTAAGCACCAGATGTACCTAGTTGGGATTGGACTTGCAACCCTTCCTCGCAAACGCAATCCTCACTAGGAAAAGTATCTTATTCGAGTTAACCTTATTTTGCTTCATCGTAAGCGTCACCAACACCGGAATGCATTGCTGAGCCTCGACCCGGAAAGACTACTTTCATGATCATGGTGTTTCATGTGCTAGATAAGTATTTAAAAATAGCTAAAAGATTAAGAAATGTGTGTATAATGTACCTGCCGCCAAACTAACTCTGAAATTACCAACGAACACCATTGACAGGCTCTAGATAACCCAAGTGTCACCTACATGGGGACAAAATACACAATCAACCCACTAATCAACCAACAGGCAGCAAGATAAGTAAAAATACGTTTTATTATTTTAGATATAATGTTTTGTTTATCCCGAAACATTTTTTTTCCTTCATTTGCATGTTTATGTCTCTGATCTGAATTGTTCTCTGTTTATGGTACCATGTAACCATGTACAACTAGTCGCATGGTCGGGCTGTCGGCGACTAAACCAGCTCTTCCACTAGAATACAAGAGAGGAGGGTCTGTTGGATATGAATGTTTTACTCATTTCAAAGAAGAAATAGTGACGTTGCAACTGCTAAAGAAATGTTCATTGTATGTTTCAAGGTAAGTGTATACAGTAGATGGACTCCAATCAAGATTAAGTTCTTCTCTGTGACAGAAGGTGAACATTTTGAAAAAATAAGAAATGTATTGTTTGAATATAGACTCCAATACAAAGTAAGTCCTTCTCTGCGACAGAAGGTGAACACATTTATACACAATAAGAAATGTATGTTTTGTATATAATTTCCAATACAGAGTAAGTCCTTCTCATTGAAAGAAGGTGAACACATTCATACATAACAAGAAATTAATTTTTTTTTATTATATAAACTATACAGAGTAAGTTCTGCTCTATAACAGAAAATAAATTGCGAGAAAGTAATTCCTTACTAGCAAAAATATCGCACTAGAGTTAATCGCAGAGGTCACCTACACTGGATTGAAATGGTGAGCATTCTCCTTGGAATACTGCGTTCATGATCACGAACATAATTAAAGAGCTGTAGATAGCCCATGTGTCACCTTGATGGGGACATAATAGGCAACCAACCAACCAACCAACAGGCAGTAAGGTAAATAGAGGTGCGTATTATTTTTTTAACATATTTTTTTATTTTTCCCGAAATAAAAATTTCCATTGCAGATTGATGTGTCTGGTCAGAGTTGTTCTCTGCTACTGGTTCCATGTAACCCAGTACAACCAGCCGCATGGTCGTACTGTCAGCGACTAAATCGGTCCCACCACTGGAATACCAGTGAGGAGGGTGTGATTGACATCCAGATAGATTAAAATAAGACTATACAAAGGCCAGATGAACTCACCGTGATGAGTAAATGGCCATCCAATTCCAGCTATGGGTAAAATAGCGGGTTAGCAGGGAATTACTCCCTCAGAATCTCTATGTTTTTGCCCTTTGCTAGAAGTCAACTAAGCACCAGATGTACCTAGTTGGGATTGGACTTGCAACCCTTCCTCGGAAACGCGATCCTCACTACGAAAATTATCCCATTCGAGTTAACCTTATTTTGCTTCATCGTAAGCGTCACCAACACCGGAGTTCATTGCTGAGCCTCGACCCGGAAAAACTACTTTCATGATCATGGTGTTTCATGTGCTAGATAAGTATTTAAAAATAGCTAAAAGATTATGAAATGTGTGTATAATGTACCTGCCGCCAAACTAACTCAGAAATTACCAACGAACACCATTGACAGGCTCTCGATAACCCTAATGTCACCTACATGGGGACAAAATACACAATCAACCAACTAGTCAACCAACAGACAGCAAGATAAGTAAAAATACGTTTTATTATTTTAGATATAATGTTTTGTTTATCCCGAAATTATTTTTTTCCTTCATTTGCATGTTTATGTCTCTGATCTGAATTGTTCTCTGTTTATGGTACCATGTAACCATGTACAACTAGTCGCATGGTCGGGCTGTCGGCGAGTAAACCAGCTCTTCCACTAGAATACAAGAGAGGAGGGTGTGTTGGATATCAATGTTTTACTCATTTCAAAGAAGAAATAGTGACGTTGCATCTGCTAATGAAATTTTCATTTTATGTTTCAAGGTAAGTGTATACAGTAGATGGACTCCAATCAAGAATAAGTTCTTCTCTGTGACAGAAGGTGAATATTTTGAAAAAATAAGAAATGTATTTTTTGGATATAGACTCCAATATAAAGTAAGTCCTTCTCTGCGACAGAAGGTGAACACATTTATACACAATAAGAAATGTATTTTTTGTATATAACTTCCAATACAGAGTAAGTCCTTCACAATGAAAGAAGGTGGACACATTCATATATAACAAGATATGAATTTTTTAAATTATATAAACTATACAGAGTAAGTCCTGCTCTATAACAGAAAATAAATTGCGAGAATGTAATTCCTGACTAGCAAAAATATCGCACTAGAGTTAATCGCAGAGGTCACCAACACTGGATTGAAATGGTGAGCATTGGCCTTGGAAAACTGCGTTCATGATCACGAACATAATTAAAGAGCTGTAGATAGCCCATGTGTCACCTTGATGGGGACATGATAGGCAACCAACCAACCAACCAACAGGCAGTAAGGTAAATAGAGGTGCGTATTATTTTTTTAACATATTTTTTTATTTTTCCCGAAATAAAAATTTCCATTGCAGATTGATGTGTCTGGTCAGAGTTGTTCTCTGCTACTGGTACCATGTAACCCAGTACAACCAGCCGCATGGTCGTACTGTCAGCGACTAAATCGTTCCCACCACTGGAATACCAGTGAGGAGGGTGTGATTGACATCCAGATAGATTAAAATAAGACTATACAAAGGGCAGATGAACTCACCGTGATGAGTAAATGGCCATCCAATTCCAGCTATGGGTAAAATAGCGGGTTAGCAGGGAATTACTCCCTCAGAATCTCTATGTTTTTGCCCTTTGCTAGAAGTCAACTAAGCACCAGATGTACCTAGTTGGGATTGGACTTGCAACCCTTCCTCGCAAACGCAATCCTCCACTACGAAAAGTATCCCATTCGAGTTAACCTTATTTTGCTTCATCGTAAGCGTCACCAACACCGGAGTGCATTGCTGAGCCTCGACCCGGAAAAACTACTTTCATGATCATGGTGTTTCATGTGCTAGATAAGTATTTAAAAATAGCTAAATGATTAAGAAATGTGTGTTTAATGTACCTGCCGCCAAACTAACTCTGTAATTACCAATAAACACCATTGACAGGCTCTAGATAACCCAAATGTCACCTACATGGGGACAAAATACACAATCAACCAACTAATCAACCAACAGGCAGCAATATCAGTAAAAATACGTTTTATTATTTTAGATATAATGTTTTGTTTATCCCGAAACATTTTTTTTCCTTCATTTGCATGTTTATGTCTCTGATCTGAATTGTTCTCTGTTTATTGTACCATGTAGCCATGTACAACTAGTCACATGGTCGGGCTGTCGGCGACTAAACCAGCTTTTACACTAGAATACAAGAGAGGAGGGTGTGTTGGACATCAATGTTTTACTCATTTCAAAGAAGAAATAGTGACGTTGCATCAGCTAAAGAAATTTTCATTGTATTTTTCAAGGTAAGTGTATACAGTAGATGGACTCCAATCAAGATTAAGTTCTTCTCTGTGACAGAAGGTGAACATTTTGAAAAAATAAGAAATGTATTGTTTGAATATAGACTCCAATACAAGGTAAGTCCTTCTCTGCGACAGAAGGTGAACACATTTATACACAATAAGAAATGTATGTTTTGTATATAACTTCAAATACAGAGTAAGTCCTTCTCAATGAGTGAAGGTGAACACATTCATACATAACAAGAAATGATTTTTTTATTATATAAACTATACAGAGTAAGTCCTGCTCTATAACAGAAAATAAATTGCGAGAATGTAATTCCTCACTAGCAAAAATATCGCACTCAAGTTAATCACAGAGGTCACCAACACTGGATTGAAATGGTGAGCATTGGCCTTTGAAAACTGCGCTCATAATCACAAACATAATTAAAGGGCTCTAGATAGCCCATGTGTCATCTTGATGGGGAATTGATAGGCAACCAACCAACAGGCAGTAAGGTAAATAGAGGTGCGTATTATTTTTTTTACATATATTTTTTTATTTTTTCCCGAAATAAAAATTTCCATTGCAGATTGATGTGTCTGGTCAGAATTGTTCTCTGCTACTGGTACCATGTAACCCAGTACAACCAGCCGCATGGTCGTACTGTCGGCGACTAAATCGGCCCCACCACTGGAATACCAGTGAGGAGGGTGTGATTGACATCCAGATGGATTAAAATAAGACTACACAAAGGGCAGATGAACTCACGGTGATGAGTAAATGGCCATCCAATTCCAGCTATGGGTAAAATAGCGGGTTAGCATGGAATTACTCACTCAGAATCTCTATGTTTTTGCCCTTTGCTAGAAGTTAACTAAGCACCAGATGTACCTAGTTGGCATTGGACTTGCAACCCTTCCTCGCAAACGCAATCCTCCATTACGAAAAGTATCCCATTCGAGTTAACCTTATTTTGCTTCATCGTAAGCGTCATCAACACCGGAGTTCATTGCTGAGCCTCAACCCGGGAAAACTATTTTCATGATCATGGTGTTTCATGTGCTAGATAAGTATTTAAAAATAGCTAAAAGATTAAGAAATGTGTGTACAATGTACCTGCCGCCAAACTAACTCTGAAATTACCAACGAACACCATTGACAGGCTCTAGATAACCCAAGTGTCACCTACATGGGGACAAAATACACAATCAACCAACTAATTAACCAACAGGCAGACAGACAAGTAATAATACGTTTAATTATTTTAGATATAATTTTTTGTTTATACCGAAAAAAAAATTTTCCTTCATTTGCATGTTTATGTCTCTGATCTGAATTGTTCTCTGTTTATGGTACCATGTAACCATGTACAACTAGTCGCATGGTCGGGCTGTCGGCGACTGAAGCAGCTCTTCCACTAGAATACAAGAGAGGAGGGTCTGTTGGACATCAATGTTTTACTCATTTCAAAGAAGAAATAGTGACGTTGCATCTGCTAAAGAAATTTTCATTGTATGTTTCAAGGTAATTGTATACAGTAGATGGACTCCAATCAAGATTAAGTTCTTCTCTGTGACAGAAGGTGAACATTTGGAAAAAATAAGAAATGTATTGTTTGAATATAGACTCCAATAGAAAGTAAGTCCTTCTCTGCGACAGAAGGTGAACACATTTATACATAATAAGAAATGTATGTTTTGTAAATAATTTCCAATACAGAGTAAGTCCTTGTCAATGAAAGAAGGTGAACACATTCATACATAACAAGAAATGAATTTTTTTTTATTATATAAACTATACAGAGTAAGTCCTGCTCTATAACAGAAAATAAATTGCGAGAATGTAATTCCTGACTAGCAAAAATATCGCACTAGAGTTAATCGCAGAGGTCACCAACACTGGATTGAAATGGTGAGCATTGGCCTTGGAAAACTGCGCTCATGATCACAAACATAATTAAAGAGCTGTAGATAGCCCATGTGTCACCTTGATGGGGACATGATAGGCAACCAACCAACCAACCAACAGGCAGTAAGGTAAATAGCGGTGCGTATTATTTTTTTAACATATTTTTTTATTTTTCCCGAAATAAAAATTTCCATTGCAGATTGATGTGTCTGGTCGGAGTTGTTCTCTGCTACTGATACCATGTAACCCAGTACAACCAGCCGCATGGTCGTACTGTCAGCGACTAAATCGGTCCCACCACTGGAATACCAGTGAGGAGGGTGTGATTGACATCCAGATAGATTAAAATAAGACTATACAAAGGCCAGATGAACTCACCGTGATGAGTAAATGGCCATTCAATTCCAGCTATGGATAAAATAGCTGGTTAGCAGGGAATTACTCCCTCAGAATCTCTATGTTTTTGCCCTTTGCTAGAAGTCAACTAAGCACCAGATGTACCTAGTTGGGATTGGACTTGCAACCCTTCCTCGCAAACGCAATCCTCCACTACGAAAAGTATCCCATTCGAGTTAACCTTATTTTGCTTCATCGTAAGCGTCACCAACACCAGAGTGCATTGCTGAGCCTCGACCCGGAAAAACTACTTTCATGATCAGGGTGTTTCATGTGCTAGATAAGTATTTAAAAATAGCTAAATGATTAAGAAATGTGTGTATAATGTACCTGCCGCCAAACTAACTCTGTAATTACCAATGAACACCATTGACAGGCTCTAGATAACCCAAATGTCACCTACATGGGGACAAAATACACAATCAACCAACTAATCAACCAACAGGCAGCAAGATAAGTAAAAATACGTTTTATTATTTTAGATATAATGTTTTGTTTATCCCGAAACATTTTTTTTCCTTCATTTGCATGTTTATGTCTCTGATCTGAATTGTTCTCTGTTTATTTTACCATGTAGCCATGTACAACTAGTCACATGGTCGGGCTGTCGGCGACTAAACCAGCTCTTCCACTAGAATACAAGAGAGGAGGGTGTGTTGGACATCAATGTTTTACTCATTTCAAAGAAGAAATAGTGACGTTGCATCAGCTAAAGAAATTTTCATTGTATGTTTCAAGGTAAGTGTATACAGTAGATGGACTCCAATCAAGATTAAGTTCTTCTCTGTGACAGAAGGTGAACATTTTGAAAAAATAAGAAATGTATTGTTTGAATATAGACTCCAATACAAAGTAAGTCCTTCTCTGCGACAGAAGGTGAACACATTTATACACAATAAGAAATGTATGTTCTGTATATAACTTCCAATACAGAGTAAGTCCTTCTGAATGAGAGAAGGTGAACACATTCATACATAACAAGAAATGAATTTTTTATTATATAAACTATATAGAGTAAGTCCTGCTCTATAACAGAAAATAAATTGCGAGAATGTAATTTCTCACCCATGTGTCACCTTGATAGGGACATGATAGGCAACCAACCAACCAACCAACAGGCAGTAAGGTAAATAGAGGTGCGTATTATTTTTTTAACATATTTTTTTATTTTTCCCGAAATAAACATTTCCATTGCAGATTGATGTGTCTGGTCAGAGTTGTTCTGTGCTACTGGTACCATGTAACCCAGTACAACCAGCCGCATGGTCGTACTCTCAGCGACTAAATCGGTCCCACCACTGGAATACCAGTGAGGAGGGTGTGATTGACATCCAGATAGATTAAAATAAGACTATACAAAGGCCAGATGAACTCACCGTGATGAGTAAATGGCCATCCAATTCCAGCTATGGGTAAAATAGCGGGTTAGCAGGGAATTACTCCCTCAGAATCTCTATGTATTTGCCCTTTGCTAGAAGTCAACTAAGCACCAGATGTACCTAGTTGGGATTGGACTTGCAACCCTTCCTCGCAAACGCAATCCTCCACTACGAAAAGTATCCCATTCGAGTTAACCTTATTTTGCTTCATCGAAAGCGTCACCAACACCGGAGTGCATTGCTGAGCCTCGACCCGGAAAAACTACTTTCATGATCATAGTGTTTCATGTGCTAGATAAGTATTTAAAAATAGCTAAAAGATTAAGAAATGTGTGTATAATGTACCTGCCGCCTAACTAACTCTGAAATTACCAACGAACACCATTGACAGGCTCTAGATAACCCAAGTATCACCTACATGGGGACAAAATACACAATCAACCAACTAATCAACCAACAGGCAGCAAGATAAGTAAAAATACGTTTTATTATTTTAGATATAATGTTTTGTTTATCCCGAAACATTTTTTTTCCTTCATTTGCATGTTTATGTCTCTGATCTGAATTGTTCTCTGTTTATGGTACCATGTAACCATGTACAACTAGTCGCATGGTCGGGCAGTCGGCGACTAAACCAGCTCTTCCACTAGAATACAAGAGAGGAGGGTGTGTTGGACATCAATGTTTTACTCATTTCAAAGAAGAAATAGTGACGTTGCATCTGCTAAAGAAATTTTCATTGTATGTTTCATTGTAAGTGTATACAGTAGATGGACTCCAATCAAGATTAAGTTCTTCTCTGTGAAAGAAGGTGAACATTTTGAAAAAATAAGAAATGTATTGTTTGAATATAGACTCCAATACAAAGTAAGTCCTTCTCTGCGACAGAAGGTGAACACATTTATACACAATAAGAAATGTATGTTTTGTATATAATTTCCAATACAGAGTAAGTTCTTCTCAATTAGAGAAGGTGAACACATTCATACATAACAAGAAATGAATTTTTATTATATAAACTATACAGAGTAAGTCCTGCTCTATAACAGAAAGTAAATTGCGAGAATGTAATTCCTCACTAGCAAAAATATCTCAGTAGAGATATTCGCAGAGGTCACCAACACTGGATTGAAATGGTGAGCATTGGCCTTGGAAAACTGCGTTCATGATCACGAACATAATTAAAGGGCTGTAGATAGCCCATGTGTCACCGTGATGGGGACATGATAGGCAACCAACCAACAAACCAACAGGCAGTAACGTAAATAGAGGTGCGTATTTTTTTTTTTTTAACATATTTTTTTATTTTTCCCGAAATAAAAATTTCCATTGCAGATTGATGTGTCTGGCCAGAGTTGTTCTCTGCTACTGGTACCATGTAACCCAGTACAACCAGCCGCATGGTCGTACTGTCGGCGACTAAATCGGCCCCAACACTGGAATACCAGTGAGGAGGATGTGATTGACATCCAGATAGATTAAAATAAGACTATACAAAGGACAGATGAACTCCCCGTGATGAGTAAATGGCCATCCAATTCCAGCTATGGGTAAAATAGTGGGTTAGCAGGGAATTACTCCCTCAGAATCTCTATGTTTTTGCCCTTTGCTAGAAGTCAACTAAGCACCAGATGTTCCTAGTTGGGATTGGACTTGCAACCCTTCCTCGCAAACGCAATCCTCACTACGAAAAGTATCCCATTCGAGTTAACCTTATTTTGCTTCATCGTAAGCGTCACCAACACCGGAATGCATTGCTGAGCCTCGACCCGGAAAAACTACTTTCGTGATCATGGTGTTTCATGTGCTAGATAAGTATTTAAAAATATCTAAAAGATTAAGAAATGTGTGTATAATGTACCTGCCGCCAAACTAACTCTGAAACTACCAACGAACACCATTGACAGGCTCTAGATAACCCTAATGTCACCTACATGGGGACAAAATACACAATCAACCAACTAGTCAACCAACAGACAGCAAGATAAGTAAAAATACGTTTTATTATTTTAGATATAATGTTTTGTTTATCCCGAAATTTTTTTTTTTCCTTCATTTGCATGTTTATGTCTCTGATCTGAATTGTTTTCTGTTTATGGTACCATGTAACCATGTACAACTAGTCGCATGGTTGGGCTGTCGGCGACTAAACCAGCTCTTCCACTAGAATACAAGAGAGGAGGGTCTGTTGGACATCAAGGTTTTACTCATTTCAAAGAAGAAATAGTGACGTTGCATCTGCTAAAAAAAATTTCATTGTATGTTTCAAGGTAAGTGTATACAGTAGATGGACTCCAATCAAGATTAAGTTCTTCCCTGTGACAGAAGGTGAACATTTAAAAAAAATAAGAAATGTATTGTTTGAATATAGACTCCAATACAAAGTAAGTCCTTTTCTGCGACAGAAGATGAACACATTTATACACAATAAGAAATGTATGTTTTGTATATAACTTCCAATACAGAGTAAGTTCTTCTCAATGAGAGAAGGTGAACACATTCATACATAACAAGAAATGAATTTTTATTATATAAACTATACAGAGTAAGTCCTGCTCTATAACAGAAAGTAAATTGCGAGAATGTAATTCCTCACTAGCAAAAATATCGCAGTAGAGTTATTCGCAGAGGTCACCAACACTGGATTGAAATGGTGAGCATTGGCCTTGGAAAACTGCGTTCATGATCACGAACATAAGTAAAGGGCTTTAGATAGCCCATGTGTCACCTTGATCGGGACATGATAGGCAACCAACCAACAAACCAACAGGCAGTAAGGTAAATAGAGGTGCGTATTATTTTTTTTTTACATTTTCTTTTTTTTTTCCCGAAATAAAAATTTCCATTGCAGATTGATGTGTCTGGTCAGAATTGTTCTCTGCTACTGGTACCATGTAACCCAGTACAACCAGCCGCATGGTCGTACTGTCGGCGACTAAATCGGCCCCACCACTGGAATACCAGTGAGGAGGGTGTGATTGACATCCAGATAGATTAAAATAAGACTATACAAAGGCCAGATGAACTCACCGTGATGAGTAAATGGCCATCCAATTCCAGCTATGGGTAAAATAACGGGTTAGCAGGGAATTACTCCCTCAGAATCTCTATGTTTTTGCCCTTTGCTAGAAGTCAACTAAGCACCAGATGTTCCTAGTTGGGATTGGACTTGCAACCCTTCCTCGCAAACGCAATCCTCACTACGAAAAGTATCCCATTCGAGTTAACCTTATTTTGCTTCATCGTAAGCGTCACCAACACCGGAATGCATTGCTGAGCCTCGACCCGGAAAAACTACTTTCGTGATCATGGTGTTTCATGTGCTAGATAAGTATTTAAAAATAACTAAAAGATTAAGAAATGTGTGTATAATGTACCTGCCGCCAAACTAACTCTGAAACTACCAACGAACACCATTGACAGGCTCTAGATAACCCTAATGTCACCTACATGGGGACAAAATACACAATCAACCAACTAGTCAACCAACAGACAGCAAGATAAGTAAAAATACGTTTTATTATTTTAGATATAATGTTTTGTTTATCCCGAAATTTTTTTTTTCCTTCATTTGCATGTTTATGTCTCTGATCTGAATTGTTTTCTGTTTATGGTACCATGTAACCATGTACAACTAGTCGCATGGTCGGGCTGTCGGCGACTAAACCAGCTCTTCCACTAGAATACAAGAGAGGAGGGTCTGTTGGACATCAATGTTTTACTCATTTCAAAGAAGAAATAGTGACGTTGCATCTGCTAAAGAAATTTTCATTGTATGTTTCAAGGTAATTGTATACAGTAGATGGACTCCAATCAAGATTAAGTTCTTCTCTGTGACAGAAGGTGAACATTTGGAAAAAATAAGAAATGTATTGTTTGAATATAGACTCCAATACAAAGTAAGTCCTTCTCTGCGACAGAAGGTGAACACATTTATACATAATAAGAAATGTATGTTTTGTAAATAATTTCCAATACAGAGTAAGTCCTTGTCAATGAAAGAAGGTGAACACATTCATACATAACAAGAAATGAATTTTTTTTAATTATATAAACTATACAGAGTAAGTCCTGTTCTATAACAGAAAATAAATTGCGAGAATGTAATTCCTGACTAGCAAAAATATCGCACTAGAGTTAATCGCAGAGGTCACCAACACTGGATTGAAATGGTGAGCATTGGCCTTGGAAAACTGCGCTCATGATCACAAACATAATTAAAGAGCTGTAGATAGCCCATGTGTCACCTTGATGGGGACATGATAGGCAACCAACCAACCAACCAACAGGCAGTAAGGTAAATAGAGGTGCGTATTATTTTTTTAACATATTTTTTTATTTTTCCCGAAATAAACATTTCCATTGCAGATTGATGTGTCTGGTCAGAGTTGTTCTCTGCTACTGATACCATGTAATCCAGTACAACCAGCCGCATGGTCGTACTGTCAGCGACTAAATCGGTCCCACCACTGGAATACCAGTGAGGAGGGTGTGATTGACAACCAGATAGATTAAAATAAGACTATACAAAGGCCAGATGAACTCACCGTGATGAGTAAATGGCCATTCAATTCCAGCTATGGATAAAATAGCTGGTTAGCAGGGAATTACTCCCTCAGAATCTCTATGTTTTTGCCCTTTGCCAGAAGTCAACTAAGCACCAGATGTACCTAGTTGGGATTGGACTTGCAACCCTTCCTCGCAAACGCAATCCTCCACTACGAAAAGTATCCCATTCGAGTTAACCTTATTTTGCTTCATCGTAAGCGTCACCAACACCAGAGTGCATTGCTGAGCCTCGACCTGGAAAAACTACTTTCATGATCAGGGTGTTTCTTGTGCTAGATAAGTATTTAAAAATAGCTAAATGATTAAGAAATGTGTGTATAATGTACCTGCCGCCAAACTAACTCTGTAATTACCAATGAACACCATTGACAGGCTCTAGATAACCCAAATGTCACCTACATGGGGACAAAATACACAATCAACCAACTAATCAACCAAGAGGCAGCAAGATAAGTAAAAATACGTTTTATTATTTTAGATATAATGTTTTGTTTATCCCGAAACATTTTTTTTCCTTCATTTGCATGTTTATGTCTCTGATCTGAATTGTTCTCTGTTTATTTTACCATGTAGCCATGTACAACTAGTCACATGGTCGGGCTGTCGGCGACTAAACCAGCTCTTCCACTAGAATACAAGAGAGGAGGGTGTGTTGGACATCAATGTTTTACTCATTTCAAAGAAGAAATAGTGACGTTGCATCAGCTAAAGAAATTTTCATTGTATGTTTCAAGGTAAGTGTATACAGTAGATGGACTCCAATCAAGATTAAGTTCTTCTCTGTGACAGAAGGTGAACATTTTGAAAAAATAAGAAATGTATTGTTTGAATATAGACTCCAATACAAAGTAAGTCCTTCTCTGCGACAGAAGGTGAACACATTTATACACAATAAGAAATGTATGTTTTGTATATAACTTCCAATACAGAGTAAGTCCTTCTGAATGAGAGAAGGTGAACACATTCATACATAACAAGAAATGAATTTTTTATTATATAAACTATATAGAGTAAGTCCTGCTCTATAACAGAAAATAAATTGCGAGAATGTAATTTCTCACTAGCAAAAATATCGCACTCAAGTTAATCGCAGAGGTCACCAACACTGGATTGAAATGGTGAGCATTGGCCTTTGAAAACTGCGTTCATAATCACAAACATAATTAAAGGGCTCTAGATAGCCCATGTGTCACCTTGATGGGGAATTGATAGGCAACCAACCAACAGGCAGTAAGGTAAATAGAGGTGCGTATTATTTTTTTTACATATATATTTTTTTTTTTCCCGAAATAAAAATTTCCATTTCAGATTTATGTGTCTGGTCAGAATTGTTCTCTGCTACTGGTACCATGTAACCCAGTACAACCAGCCGCATGGTCGTACTGTCGGCGACTAAATCGGCCCCACCACTGGAATACCAGTGAGGAGGGTGTGATTGACATCCAGATAGATTAAAATAAGACTATACAAAGGCCAGATGAACTCACCGTGATGAGTAAATGGCCATCCAATTCCAGCTATGGGTAAAATAGCGGGTTAGCAGGGAATTACTCCCTCAGAATCTCTATGTTTTTGCCCTTTGCTAGAAGTCAACTAAGCACCAGATGTTCCTAGTTGGGATTGGACTTGCAACCCTTCCTCGCAAACGCAATCCTCACTACGAAAAGTATCCCATTCGAGTTAACCTTATTTTGCTTCATCGTAAGCGTCACCAACACCGGAATGCATTGCTGAGCCTCGACCCGGAAAAACTACTTTCGTGATCATGGTGTTTCATGTGCTAGATAAGTATTTAAAAATAACTAAAAGATTAAGAAATGTGTGTATAATGTACCTGCCGCCAAACTAACTCTGAAACTACCAACGAACACCATTGACAGGCTCTAGATAACCCTAATGTCACCTACATGGGGACAAAATACACAATCAACCAACTAATCAACCAACAGGCAGCAAGATAAGTAAAATACGTTTTATTATTTTAGATATAATGTTTTGTTTATCCCGAAATTTTTTTTTTCCTTCATTTGCATGTTTATGTCTCTGATCTGAATTGTTCTCTGTTTATTGTACCATGTAGCCATGCACAACTAGTCACATGGTCGGGCTGTCGGCGACTAAACCAGCTCTTCCACTAGAATACAAGAGAGGAGGGTGTGTTGGACATCAATGTTTTACTCATTTCAAAGAAGAAATAGTGACGTTGCATCAGCTAAAGAAATTTTCATTGTATGTTTCAAGGTAAGTGTATACAGTAGATGGACTCCAATCAAGATTAAGTTCTTCTCCGTGGCAGAAGGTGAACATTTTGAAAAAATAAGAACTGTATTGTTTGAATATAGACTCCAATACAAAGTAAGTCCTTCTCTGCGACAGAAGGTGAACACATTTATACACAATAAGAAATGTATGTTTTGTATATAACTTCCAATACAGAGTAAGTTCTTCTCAATGAGAGAAGGTGAACACATTCATACATAACAAGAAATTAAGTTTTATTATATAAACTATACAGAGTAAGTCCTGCTCTATAACAGAAAGTAAATTGCGAGAATGTAATTCCTCACTAACAAAAATATCGCAGTAGAGTTATTCGCAGAGGTCACCAACACTGGATTGAAATGGTGAGCATTGATTGGCCTTGGAAAACTGCGTTCATAATCACGAACATAATTAAAGGGCTGTAGATAGCCCATGTGTCACCTTGATCAGGACATGATAGGCAACCAACCAACAAACCAACAGGCAGTAAGGTCAATAGAGGTGCGTATTATTTTTTTTTAACATATTTTTTTTATTTTTCCAGAAATAAAAATTTCCATTGCAGATTGATGTGTCTGGTCAGAGTTGTTCTCTGCTACTGGTACCATGTAACCCAGTACAACCAGCCGCATGGTCGTACTGTCGGCGACTAAATCGGCCCCACCACTGGAATACCAGTGAGGAGGGTGTGATTGACATCCAGATAGATTAAAATAAGACTATACAAAGGCCAGATGAACTCACCGTGATGAGTAAATGGCCATCCAATTCCAGCTATGGGTAAAATAGCGGGTTAGCAGGGAATTACTCCCTCAGAATCTCTATGTTTTTGCCCTTTCCTAGAAGTCAACTAAGCACCAGATGTACCTAGTTGGGATTCGACTTGCAACCCTTCCTCGCAAACGCGATCCTCACTACGAAAATTATCCCATTCGAGTTAACCTTATTTTGCTTCATCGTAAGCGTCACCAACACCGGAGTGCATTGCTGAGCCTCGACCCGGAAAAACTACTTTCATGATCATGGTGTTTCATGTGCTAGATAAGTATTTAAAAATAGCTAAAAGATTAAGAAATGTGTGTATAATGTACCTGCCGCCAAACTAACTCTGAAATTACCAACGAACACCATTGACAGGCTCTAGATAACCCTAATGTCACCTGCATGGGGACAAAATACACAATCAACCAACTAGTCAACCAACAGACAGCAAGATAAGTAAAAATACGTTTTATTATTTTAGATATAATGTTTTGTTTATCCCGAAATTTTTTTTTTCCTTCATTTGCATGTTTATGTCTCTGATCTGAATTGTTCTCTGTTTATGGTACCATGTAACCATGTACAACTAGTCGCATGGTCGGGCTGTTGGCGACTAAACCAGCTCTTCCACTAGAATACAAGAGAGGAGGGTCTGTTGGACATCAATGTTTTACTCATTTCAAAGAAGAAATAGTGACGTTGCATCTGCTAAAAAAAATTTCATTGTATGTGTACCGAGGGTCAGTGTTACTGCCACTGTACCGTTTCGGTAAATATTACTTTCTATTGACACTGCTGTCATCACTGTACCGTTTCGGTATTAACTACCTTCTTATCTACTACTTTCTATCTACTTTCTATGCTGCCACCACAACACCACTTGGGTATCGACACTATTGCTACTACTACCACTTGGCCCTCCACCACCGAGGTTGAGATACGAACAGGAAACGAATATAATAAAATAATGGAGTTAATCAATCATAATAATAATGATAATAATAATAATAACAATAAAGATGACAAGAGGGTTATAATTCCCACATGTCTTGCTTTGTACCATTATGTTTATTATCATTATTATTATGATTGATTAACTCCATTATTTTATTATATTCGTTTTCTGTTCGTATCGGTTTCGGTTGTGGTTTGACTAAGGCTGCATGTGGAGTTGCCTCTCAAACAAGGACGGCGGCGCAGAAGGACCCAGTGACTCTCAAACAATATTTGTGGCGTGAGTGTATTTTGGTCGTTTTCCATCAGTTCCCTCACGTATAGTTAGGTAAGATAGAATAGGAATATTTGTGTTAAGGTATATGTTTATGTTTGTGTCGCTAAGGGTGGATAAGCATTTGTAAGAGCACCACCACGGATATAGCGAGTACTTTATTTATTTATTCATCATTAAAGTTGTCCATTATTTTACTATACTCGTTTTCTGTTCATATCTCAACCTCGGTGGTGGAGGGCCAAGTGGTAGTAGTAGCAATAGTGTCGATACCCAAGTGGTGTCGTGGTGGCAGCATAGAAAGTAGATAGAAAGTAGTAGATAAGAAGGGTAGAGTTAATACCGAAACGGTACAGTGATGACAGCAGTGTCAATTCAAGTAACATTTACCTACGGTACAGTGGCAGTAACACTGACCCTCGGTACATATGTTTCAAGGTAAGTGTATACAGTAGATGGATTCCAATCAAGATTAAGTTCCTCTCTGTGACAGAAGGTGAACATTTAAAAAAAATAAGAAATGTATTGTTTGAATATAGACTCCAATACAAAGTAAGTCCTTCTCTGCGACAGAAGGTGAACACATTTATACACAATAAGAAATGTATGTTTTGTATATAACTTCCAATACAGAGTAAGTTCTTCTCAATGAGAGAAGGTGAACACATTCATACATAACAAGAAATGAATTTTTATTATATAAACTATACAGAGTAAGTCCTGCTCTATAACAGAAAGTAAATTGCGAGAATGTAATTCCTCACTAGCAAAAATATCGCAGTAGAGTTATTCGCAGAGGTCACCAACACTGGATTGAAATGGTGAGCATTGGCCTTGGAAAACTGCGTTCATGATCACGAACATAATTAAAGGGCTGTAGATAGCCCATGTGTCATCTTGATCGGGACATGATAGGCAACCAACCAACAAACCAACAGGCAGTAAGGTCAATAGAGGTGCGTATTATTTTTTTTTTAACATTTTTTTATTTTTCCCGAAATAAAAATTTCGATTGCAGATTGATGTGTCTGGTCAGAATTGTTCTCTGCTACTGGTACCATGTAACCCAGTACAACCAGCCGCATGGTCGTACTGTCGGCGACTAAATCGGCCCCACCACTGGAATACCAGTGAGGAGGGTGTGATTGACATCCAGATAGATTAAAATAAGATTATACAAAGGCCAGATGAACTCACCGTGATGAGTAAATGGCCATCCAATTCCAGCTATGGGTAAAATAGCGGGTTAGCAGGGAATTACTCCCTCAGAATCTCTATGTTTTTGCCCTTTGCTAGAAGTCAACTAAGCACCAGATGTTCCTAGTTGGGATTGGACTTGCAACCCTTCCTCGCAAACGCAATCCTCACTACGAAAAGTATCCCATTCGAGTTAACCTTATTTTGCTTCATCGTAAGCGTCACCAACACCGGAATGCATTGCTGAGCCTCGACCCGGAAAAACTACTTTCATGATCATGGTGTTTCATGTGCTAGATAAGTATTTAAAAATAACTAAAAGATTAAGAAATGTGTGTATAATGTACCTGCCGCCAAACTAACTCTGAAATTACCAACGAACACCATTGACAGGCTCTAGATAACCCAAGTGTCACCTACATGGGGACAAAATACACAATCAACCAACTAATCAACCAACAGGCAGCAAGATAAGTAAAAATACGTTTTATTATTTTAGATATAATGTTTTGTTTATCCCGAAAAAAAATTTTTCCTTCATTTGCATGTTTATGTCTCTGATCTGAATTGTTCTCTGTTTATGGTACCATGTAACCATGTACAACTAGTCGCATGGTCGGGCTGTCGGCGACTAAACCAGCTCTTCCACTAGAATACAAGAGAGGAGGGTGTTTTGGACATCAATGTTTTACTCATTTCAAAGAAGAAATAGTGACGTTGCATCTGCTAAAGAAATTTTCATTGTATGTTTCAAGGTAAGTGTATACAGTAGATGGACTCCAATCAAGATTGAGTTCTTCTCTGTGACAGAAGGTGAACATTTTGAAAAAATAAGAAATGTATTGTTTGAATATAGACTCCAATACAAAGTAAGTCCTTCTCTGCGACAGAAGGTGAACACATTTATACACAATAAGAAATGTATGTTTTGTATATAACTTCCAATACAGAGTAAGTCCTTCTCAATGAGAGAAGGTGAACACATTCATACATAACAAGAAATGAATTTTTTATTATATAAACTATACAGAGTAAGTCCTGCTCTATAACAGAAAATAAATTGCGAGAATGTAATTTCTTACTAGCAAAAATATCGCACTCAAGTTAATCGCAGAGGTCACCAACACTGGATTGAAATGGTGAGCATTGGCCTTTGAAAACTGCGTTCATAATCACAAACATAATTAAAGGGCTCTAGATAGCCCATGTGTCACCTTGATGGGGAATTGATAGGCAACCAACCAACAGGCAGTAAGGTAAATAGAGGTGCGTATTATTTTTTTTACATATTTTTTTATTTTTCCCGAAATAAAAATTTCCATTGCAGATTTATGTGTCTGGTCATAATTGTTCTCTGCTACTGGTAGCATGTAACCCAGTACAACCAGCCGCATGGTCATACTGTCGGCGACTAAATCGGCCCCACCACTGGAATACCAGTGAGGAGGGTGTGATTGACATCCAGATGGATTAAAATAAGACTATACAAAGGGCAGATGAACTCAGGGTGATGAGTAAATGGGCATCCAATTCCAGCTATGGATAAAATAGCGGGTTAGCAGGGAATTACTCCCTCAGAATCTCTATGTTTTTGCCCTTTGCTAGAAGTCAACTAAGCACCAGATGTACCTAGTTGGGATTGGACTTGCAACCCTTCCTCGCAAACGCAATCCTCACTACGAAAATTATCCCATTCGAGTTAACCTTATTTTGCTTCATCGTAAGCGTCACCAACACCTGAGTGCATTGCTGAGCCTCGACCCGGAAAAACTCCTTTCATGATCATGGTGTTTCATGTGCTAGATAAGTATTTAAAAATAGCTAAAAGATTAAGAAATGTGTGTATAATGTACCTGCCGCCAAACTAACTCTGAAATTACCAACGAACACCATTGACAAGCTCTAGATAACCCAAATGTCACCTACATGGGGACAAAATACACAATAAACCAACTAGTCAACCAACAGGCAGAAAGATAAGTAAAAATACGTTTTATTATTTTAGATATAATGTTTTGTTTATCCCGAAAAAAAAATTTTCCTTCATTTGCATGTTTATGTCTCTGATCTGAATTGTTCTCTGTTTATGGTACCATGTAACCATGTACAACTAGTCGCATGGTCGGGCTGTCGGCGACTAAACCAGCTCTTCCACTAGAATACAAGAGAGGAGGGTCTGTTGGACATCAATGTTTTACTCATTTCAAAGAAGAAATAGTGACGTTGCATCTGCTAAAGAAATTTTCATTGTATGTTTCAAGGTAAGTGTATACAGTAGATGGACTCCAATCAAGATTAAGTTCTTCTCTGTGACAGAAGGTGAATATTTTGAAAAAATAAGAAATGTATTGTTTGGATATAGACTCCAATACAAAATAAGTCCTTCTCTGCGACAGAAGGTGAACACATTTATACAAAATAAGAAATGTATGTTTTGTATATAACTTCCAATACAGAGTAAGTCCTTCTCAATGAAAGAAGGTGAACACATTCATACATAACAAGAAATGCATTTTTTTTTATTATATAAACTATACAGAGTAAGTCCTGCTCTATAACAGAAAATAAATTGCGAGAATGTAATTCCTGACTAGCAAAAATATCGCATTAGAGTTAATTGCAGAGGTCACCAACACTGGATTGAAATGGTGAGCATTGGCCTTGGAAAACTGCGTTCATGATCACGAACATAATTAAAGAGCTGTAGATAGCCCATGTGTCACCTTGATAGGGACATGATAGGCAACCAACCAACCTACCAACAGGCAGTAAGGTAAATAGAGGTGCGTATTATTTTTTTTTAAATATTTTTTTATTTTTCCCGAAATTAAAATTTCCATTGCAGATTGATGTGTCTGGTCAGAGTTGTTCTCTGCTACTGGTACCATGTAACCCAGTACAACCAGCCGCATGGTCGTACTGTCAGCGACTAAATCGGTCCCACCACTGGAATACCAGTGAGGAGGGTGTGATTGACATCCAGATAGATTAAAATAAGACTATACAAAGGCCAGATGAACTCACCGTGATGAGTAAATGGCCATCCAATTCCAGCTATGGGTAAAATACCGGGTTAGCAGGGAATTACTCCCTCAGAATCTCTATGTATTTGCCCTTTGCTAGAAGTCAACTAAGCACCAGATGTACCTAGTTGGGATTGGACTTGCAACCCTTCCTCGCAAACGCAATCCTCCACTACGAAAAGTATCCCATTCGAGTTAACCTTATTTTGCTTCATCGAAAGCGTCACCAACACCGGAGTGCATTGCTGAGCCTCGACCCGGAAAAACTACTTTCATGATCATAGTGTTTCATGTGCTAGATAAGTATTTAAAAATAGCTAAAAGATTAAGAAATGTGTGTATAATGTACCTGCCGCCTAACTAACTCTGAAATTACCAACGAACACCATTGACAGGCTCTAGATAACCCAAGTATCACCTACATGGGGACAAAATACACAATCAACCAACTAATCAACCAACAGGCAGCAAGATAAGTAAAAATACGTTTTATTATTTTAGATATAATGTTTTGTTTATCCCGAAACATTTTTTTTCCTTCATTTGCATGTTTATGTCTCTGATCTGAATTGTTCTCTGTTTATGGTACCATGTAACCATGTACAACTAGTCGCATGGTCGGGCTGTCGGCGACTAAACCAGCTCTTCCACTAGAATACAAGAGAGGAGGGTGTGTTGGACATCAATGTTTTACTCATTTCAAAGAAGAAATAGTGACGTTGCATCTGCTAAAGAAATTTTCATTGTATGTTTCATTGTAAGTGTATACAGTAGATGGACTCCAATCAAGATTAAGTTCTTCTCTGTGAAAGAAGGTGAACATTTTGAAAAAATAAGAAATGTATTGTTTGAATATAGACTCCAATACAAAGTAAGTCCTTCTCTGCGACAGAAGGTGAACACATTTATACACAATAAGAAATGTATGTTTTGTATATAACTTCCAATACAGAGTAAGTTCTTCTCAATTAGAGAAGGTGAACACATTCATACATAACAAGAAATGAATTTTTATTATATAAACTATACAGAGTAAGTCCTGCTCTATAACAGAAAGTAAATTGCGAGAATGTAATTCCTCAGTAGCAAAAATATCGCAGTAGAGATATTCGCAGAGGTCACCAACACTGGATTGAAATGGTGAGCATTGGCCTTGGAAAACTGCGTTCATGATCACGAACATAATTAAAGGGCTGTAGATAGCCCATGTGTCACCTTGATGGGGACATGATAGGCAACCAACCAACAAACCAACAGGCAGTAAGGTAAATAGAGGTGCGTATTATTTTTTTTTTTACATATTTTTTTATTGTTCCCGAAATAAAAATTTCCATTGCAGATTGATGTGTCTGGTCAGAGTTGTTCTCTGCTACTGGTACCATGTAACCCAGTACAACCAGCCGCATGGTCGTACTGTCGGCGATTAAATCGGCCCCACCACTGGAATACCAGTGAGGAGGGTGTGATTGACATCCAGATAGATTAAAATAAGACTATACAAAGGCCAGATGAACTCACCGTGATGAGTAAATGGCCATCCAATTCCAGCTATGGGTAAAATAGCGGGTTAGCAGGGAATTACTCCCTCAGAATCTCTATGTTTTTGCCCTTTGCTAGAAGTCAACTAAGCACCAGATGTACCTAGTTGGGATTGGACTTGCAACCCTTCCTCGCAAACGCAATCCTCACTACGAAAATTATCCCATTCGAGTTAACCTTATTTTGCTTCATCGTAAGCGTCACCAACACCGGAATGCATTGCTGAGCCTCGACCCGGAAAAACTACTTTCATGATCATGGTGTTTCATGTGCTAGATAAGTATTTAAAAATAACTAAAAGATTAAGAAATGTGTGTATAATGTACCTGCCGTCAAACTAACTCTGAAATTACCAACGAACACCATTGACAGGCTCTAGATAACCCAAGTGTCACCTACAAGGGGATAAAATACACAATCAACCAACTAATCAACCAACAGGCAGCAAGATAAGTAAAAATACGTTTTATTATTTTAGATATAATGTTTTGTTTATCCCGAAAAAATGTTTTTCCTTCTTTTGCATATTTATGTCTCTGATCTGAATTGTTCTCTGTTTATGGTACCATGTAACCATGTACAACTAGTCGCATGGTCGGGCTGTCGGCGACTAAACCAGCTCTTCCACTAGAATACAAGAGAGGAGGGTGTGTTGGACATCAATGTTTTACTCATTTCAAAGAAGAAATAGTGACGTTGCATCTGCTAAAGAAATTTTCATTGTATGTTTCAAGGTAAGTGTATACAGTAGATGGACACCAATCAAGATTAAGTTCTTCTCTGTGACAGAAGGTGAACATTTTGAAAAAAAGAAAAAATGTATTGTTTGATTATAGACTCCAATACAAAGTAAGTCCTTCTCTGCGACAGAAGGTGAACACATTTATACATAATAAGAAATGTATGTTTTGTATATAACTTCCAATACAGAGTAAGTCCTTCTCAATGAGAGAAGGTGAACACATTCATACATAACAAGAAATGAATTTTTTATTATATAAACTATACAGAGTAAGTCCTGCTCTATAACAGAAAATAAATTGCGAGAATGTAATTTCTCACTAGCAAAAATATTGCACTCAAGTCAATCGCAGAGGTCACCAACACTGGATTGAAATGGTGAGCATTGGCCTTTGAAAACTGCGTTCATAATCACAAACATAATTAAAGGGCTCTAGATAGCCCATGTGTCACCTTGATGGGGAATTGATAGGCAACCAACCAACAGGCAGTAAGGTAAATAGAGGTGCGTATTATTTTTTTTACATATATTTTTTTTTTTTCCCCGAAATAAAAATTTCCATTGCAGATTTATGTGTCTGGTCAGAATTGTTCTCTGCTACTGGTACCATGTAACCCAGTACAACCAGCCGCATGGTCGTACTGTCGGCGACTTAATCGGCCCCACCACTGGAATACCAGTGAGGAGGGTGTGATTGACATCCAGATGGATTAAAATAAGACTATACAAAGGGCAGATGAACTCAGGGTGATGAGTAAATGGGCATCCAATTCCAGCTATGGGTAAAATAGCGGGTTAGCAGGGAATTACTCCCTCAGAATCTCTATGTTTTTGCCCTTTGCTAGAAGTCAACTAAGCACCAGATGTACCTAGTTGGGATTGGACTTGCAACCCTTCCTCGCAAACGCAATCCTCACTACGAAAATTATCCCATTCGAGTTAACCTTATTTTGCTTCATCGTAAGCGTCACCAACACCGGAGTGCATTGCTGAGCCTCGACCCGGAAAAACTTCTTTCATGATCATGGTGTTTCATGTGCTAGATAAGTATTTAAAAATAGCTAAAAGATTAAGAAATGTGTGTATAATGTACCTGCCGCCAAACTAACTCTGAAATTACCAACGAACACCATTGACAGGCTCTAGATAACCCAAATGTCACCTACATGGGGACAAAATACACAATCAACCAACTAGTCAACCAACAGGCAGACAAGATAAGTAAAAATACGTTTTATTATTATAGATATAATGTTTTGTTTATCTCGAAAAAAAAAATTTCCTTCATTTGCATGTTTATGTCTCTGATCTGAATTGTTCTTTGTTTATGGTACCATGTAACCATGTAAAACTAGTCGCATGGTCGGGCTGTCGGCGACTAAACCAGCTCTTCCACTAGAATACAAGAGAGGAGAGTGTGTTGGATATCAATGTTTTACTCATTTCAAAGAAGAAATAGTGACGTTGCATCTGCTAAAGAAATTTTCATTGTATGTTTCAAGGTAAGTGTATACAGTAGATGGACTCCAATCAAGATTAAGTTCTTCTCTGTGACAGAAGGTGAATATTTTGAAAAAAATAAGAAATGTATTGTTTGGATATAGACTCCAATACAAAGTAAGTCCTTCTCTGCGACAGAAGGTGAACACATTTATACACAATAAGAAATGTATGTTTTGTATATAACTTCCAATACAGAGTAAGTCCTTCTCAATGAAAGAAGGTGAACACATTCATACATAACAAGAAATGAATTTTTTTATTATATAAATTATACAGAGCAAGTCCTGCTCTATAACAGAAAATAAATTGCGAGAATGTAATTCCTGACTAGCAAAAATATCGCACTAGAGTTAATCGCAGAGGTCACCAACACTGGATTGAAATGGTGAGCATTGGCCTTGGAAAACTGCGTTCATGATCACGAACATAATTAAAGAGCTGTAGATAGCCCATGTGTCACCTTGATGGGGACATGATAGGCAACCAACCAACCAACCAACAGGCAGTAAGGTAAATAGAGGTGCGTATTATTTTTTTAACATAATTTTTTATTTTTCCCGAAATAAAAATTTCCATTGCAGATTGATGTGTCTGGTCAGAGTTGTTCTCTGCTACTGATACCATGTAACCCAGTACAACCAGCCGCATGGTCGTACTGTCAGCGACTAAATCGGACCCACCACTGGAATACCAGTGAGGAGGGTGTGATTGACATCCAGATAGATTAAAATAAGACTATACAAAGGCCAGACGAACTCACCGTGATGAGTAAATGGCCATCCAATTCCAGCTATGGGTAAAATACCGGGTTAGCAGGGAATTACTCCCTCAGAATCTCTATCTTTTTGCCCTTTACTAGAAGTCAACTAAGCACCAGATGTACCTAGTTGGGATTGGACTTTCAACCCTTCCTCGCAAACGCAATCCTCCACTACGAAAAGTATCCCATTCGAGTTAACCTTATTTTGCTTCATCGTAAGCGTCACCAACACCGGAGTGCATTGCTGAGCCTCGACCCGGAAAAACTACTTTCATGATCATAGTGTTTCATGTGCTAGATAAGTATTTAAAAATAGCTAAAAGATTAAGAAATGTATGTATAATGTACCTGCCGCCTAACTAACTCTGAAATTACCAACAAACACCATTGACAGGCTCTAGATAACCCAAGTATCACCTACATGGGGACAAAATACACAATCAACCAACTAATCAACCAACTGGCAGCAAGATAAGTAAAAATACGTTTTATTATTTTAGATATAATGTTTTGTTTATCCCGAAACATTTTTTTTCCTTCATTTGCATGTTTATGTCTCTGACCTGAATTGTTCTCTGTTTATGGTACCATGTAACCATGTACAACTAGTCGCATGGTTGGGCTGTCGGCGACTAAACCAGCTCTTCCACTAGAATACAAGAGAGGAGGGTGTGTTGGACATCAATGTTTTACTCATTTCAAAGAAGAAATAGTGACGTTGCATCAGCTAAAGAAATTTTCATTGTATGTTTCAAGGTAAGTGTATACAGTAGATGGACTCCAATCAAGATTAAGAACTTCTCTGTGACAGAAGGTGAATATTTTGAAAAAATAAGAAATGTATTGTTTGAATATAGACTCCAATACAAAGTAAGTCCTTCTCTGCGACAGAAGGTGAACACATTTATACACAATAAGAAATGTATGTTTTGAATATAACTATCAATACAGAGTAAGTCCTTCTCAATGAAAGAAGGTGAACACATACATAACAAGAAATGAATTTGTTTTATTATATAAACTATACAGAGTAAGTCCTGCTCTATAACAAAAAATAAATTGCGAGAATGTAATTCCTGACTAGCAAAAATATCGCACTAGAGTTAATCGCAGAGGTCACCAACACTGAATTGAAATGGTAAGCATTGGCCTTGGAAATCTGCGTTCATGATCACGAACATAATTAAAGAGCTGTAGATAGCCCATGTGTCACCTTGATGGGGACATGATAGGCAACCAACCAACAAACCAACAGGCAGTAAGGTAAAGAGAGGTGCGTATTATTTTTTTTAACATATTTTTTTATTTTTCCCGAAATAAAAATTTCCATTGCAGATTGATGTGTCTGGTCAGAGTTGTTCTCTGCTACTGGTACCATGTAACCCAGTACAACCAGCCGCATGGTCGTACTGTCAGCGACTAAATCGGTCCCACCACTGGAATACCAGTGAGGAGGGTGTGATTGACATCCAGATAGATTAAAATAAGACTATACAAAGGCCAGATGAACTCACCGTGATGAGTAAATGGCCATCCAATTCCAGCTATGGGTAAAATAGCGGGTTAGCAGGGAATTACTCCCTCAGAATCTCTATGTTTTTGCCCTTTGCTAGAAGTCAATTAAGCACCAGATGTACCTAGTTGGGATTGGACTTGCAACCCTTCCTCGCAAACGCAATCCTCCACTACGAAAAGTATCCCATTCGAGTTAACCTTATTTTGCTTCATCGTAAGCTTCACCAACACCGGAGTGCATTGCTGAGCCTCGACCCAGAAAAACTACTTTCATGATCATGGTGTTTCATGTGCTAGATAAGTATTTAAAAATAGCTAAAAGATTAAGAAATGTGTGTATAATGTACCTGCCGCCAAACTAACTCTGAAATTACCAACGAACACCATTGACAGGCTCTAGATAACCCTAATGTCACCTACATGGGGACAAAATACACAATCAACCAACTAGTCAACCAACAGACAGCAAGATAAGTAAAAATACGTTTTATTATTTTAGATATAATGTTTTGTTTATCCCGAAAAATTTTTTTTCCTTCATTTGCATGCTTATGTCTCTGATCTGAATATTTCTCTGTTTATGCTACCATGTAACCATGTACAACTAGTCGCATGGTCGGGCTGTCGACGACTAAACTAGCTCTTCCACTAGAATACAAGAGAGGAGGGTCTGTTGGACATCAATGTTTTACTCATTTCAAAGAAGAAATAGTGACGTTGCATCTGCTAAAAAAAATTTCATTGTATGTTTCAAGGTAAGTGTATACCGTAGACGGACTCCAAACAAGATTAAGTTCTTCTCTGTGACAGAAGGTGAACATTTTGAAGAAAAAAAAAAAATGTATTGTTTGAATATAGACTCAAATACAAAGTAAGTCCTTCTCTGCGACAGAAGGTGAACACATTTATACACAATAAGAAATGGATGTTTTGTATATAACTTCCAATACAGAGTAAGTCCTTCTCAATGAAAGAAGGTGAACACATTCATACATAACAAGAAATGAATTTTTTATTATATAAACTATACAGAGTAAGTCCTGCTCTATAACAGAAAATAAATTGCGAGAATGTAATTCCTCACTAGCAAAAATATCGCACTCAAGTTAAACGCAGAGATCACCAACACTGGATTGAAATGGTGAGCATTGGCCTTTGAAAACTGCGTTCATAATCACAAACATAATTAAAGGGCTCTAGATAGCCTATGTGTCACCTTGATGGGGAGTTGATAGGCAACCAACCAACAGGCAGTAAGGTAAATAGAGGTCCGTATTATTTTTTTTACATATTTTTTTTTTTTTTTTTTCCCGAAATAAAAATTTCCATTGCAGATTTATGTGTATGGTCAGAATTGTTCTCTGCTACTGGTACCATGTAACCCAGTACAACCAGCCGCATGGTCGTACTGTCGGCGACTAAATCGACCCCACCACTGAAATACCAGTGAGGAGGGTGTGATTGACATCCAGATGGATTAAAATAAGACTATACAAAGGGCAGATGAACTCACGGTGATGAGTAAATGGCCATCCAATTCCAGCTATGGGTAAAATAGCGGGTTAGCAGGGAATTACTCCCTCAGAATCTCTATGTTTTTGCCCTTTGCTAAAAGTCAACTAAGCACCAGATGTACCTAGTTGGGATTGGACTTGCAACCCTTCCTCGCAAACGCAATCCTCCACTACGAAAAGTATCCCATTCGAGTTAACCTTATTTTGCTTCATCGTAAGTTTCACCAACACCGGAGTGCATTGCTGAGCCTCGACCCGGAAAGACTACTTTCATGATCATGGTGTTTCATGTGCTAGATAAGTATTTAAAAATAGCTAAAAGATTAAGAAATGTGTGTATAATGTACCTGCCGCCAAACTAACTCTGAAATTACCAACGAACACCATTGACAGGCTCTAGATAACCCAAGTGTCACCTAGATGGGGACAAAATACACAATCAACCAACTAGTCAACCAACAGGCAGCAAGATAAGTAAAAATACGTTTTATTATTTTAGATATAATGTTTTGTTTATCCCGAAAATTTTTATTTCCTTCATTTGCATGTATATGTCTCTGATCTGAATTGTTCTCTGTTTATGGTACCATGTAACCATGTACAACTAGTCGCATGGTTGGGCTGTCGGCGACTAAACCAGCTCTTCCACTAGAATACAAGAGAGGAGGGTGTGTTGGACATCAATGTTTTACTCATTTCAAAGAAGAAATAGTGACGTTGCATCTGCTAAAGAAATTTTCATTGTATGTTTCAAGGTAAGTGTATACAGTAGATGGACTCCAATCAAGATTAAGTTCTTCTCTGTGACAGAAGGTGAACATTTTGAAAAAATAAGAAATGTATTGTTTGATTATAGACTCCAATACAAAGTAAGTCCTTCTCTGCGACAGAAGGTGAACACATTTATACACAATAACAAATGTATGTTTTGTCTATAACTGCTAATACAGAGTAAGTCCTTATCAATGAGAGAAGGTGAACACATTCATACATAACAAGAAATGAATTTTTTATTATATAAACTATACAGAGTAAGTCCTGCTCTATAACAGAAAATAAATTGCGCGAATGTAATTCCTCACTAGCAAAAATATCGCACTCGAGTTAATCGCAGAGATCACCAACACTGGATTGAAATGGTGAGCATTGGCCTTGGAAAACTGCGTTCATGATCACGAACATAATTAAAGGGCTGTAGATAGCCCATGTGTCACCTTGATGGGGACATGATAGGCAACAAACCAACCAACCAACAGGCAGTAAGGTAAATAGAGGTGCGTATTATTTTTTTAACATATTTTTTTATTTTTCCCGAAATAAACATTTCTATTGCAGATTGATGTGTCTGGTCAGAGTTGTTCTCTGCTACTGGTACCATGTAACCCAGTACAACCAGCCGCATGGTCGTACTGTCAGCGACTAAATCGACCCCACCACTGGAATACCAGTGAGGACGGTGTGATTGACATCCAGATAGATTAAAATAAGACTATACAAAGGCCAGATGAACTCACCGTGATGAGTAAATGGCCATCCGATTCCAGCTATGGGTAAAACAGCGGGTTAGCAGGGAATTACTCCCTCAGAATCTCTATGTTTTGGCCTTTGCTAGAAGTCAACTAAGCACCAGATGTACCTAGTTGGGATTGGACTTGCAACCCTTCCTCGCAAACGCAATCCTCACTACGAAAAGTATCCCATTCGAGTTAACCTTATTTTGATTCATCGTAAGCGTCACTAACACCGGAATGCATTGCTGAGCCTCGACCCGGAAAAACTACTTTCATTATCATGGTGTTTCATGTGCTAGATAAGTATTTAAAAATAGCTAAAAGATTAAGAAATGTGTGTATAATGTACCTGCTGCCAAACTAACTCTGTAATTACCAATAAACACCATTGACAGGGCTCTAGATAACCCAAGTGTCACCTACATGGGGACAAAATACACAATCAACCAAGTAATCAACCAACAGGCAGCAAGATAAGCAAAAATACGTTTTATTATTTTAGATATAATATTTTGTTTATCCCGAAACATTTTTTTTCCTTCATTTGCATGTTTATGTCTCTGATCTGAATTGTTCTCTGTTTATGGTACCATGTAACCATGTACAACTAGTCGCATGGTCGGGCTGTCGGCGACTAAACCAGCTCTTCCACTAGAATATAAGAGAGGAGGGTGTGTTGGACATCAATGTTTTACTCATTTGAAAGAAGAAATAGGGACGTTGCATCTGCTAAAGAAATTTTCATTGTATGTTTCAAGTTAAGTGTATACAGTAGATGGACTGCAATCAAGATTAAGTTCTTCTCTGTGACAGAAGGTGAACATTTTAAAGAAAAAAAAAATGTATTGTTTGATTATAGACTCCAATACAAAGTAAGTCCTTCTCTGCGACAGAAGGTGAACACATTTATACACAATAAGAAATGTATGTTTTGTATATAACTTCCAATACAGAGTAAGTCCTTATCAATGAGAGAAGGTGAACACATTCATACATAACAGGAAATGAATTTTTTATTATATAAACTATACAGAGTAAGTCCTGCTCTATAACAGAAAATAAATTGCGCGAATGTAATTCCTCACTAGCAAAAAATATCGCACTCGAGTTAATCGCAGAGGTCACTAACACTGGATTGAAATGGTGAGCATTGGCCTTGGAAAACTGCGTTCATGATCACGAACATAATTAAAGGGCTGTAGATAGCACATGTGTCACCTAGATGGGGACATGATAGGCAACCAACAAACCAACAAAGAGGCAGTAAGGTAAATAGAGGTGCGTATTATTTTTTTTACATATTTTTTTATTTTTCCCGTAATAAAAATTTCTATTGCAGATTGATGTGTCTGGTCAGAGTTGTTCTCTGCTACTGGTACCATGTAACCCAGTACAACCAGCCGCATGGTCGTACTGTCGGCGACTAAATCGGCCCCACCACTGGAATACCAGTGAGGAGGGTGTGATTGACATCCAGATAGATTAAAATAAGACTATACAAAGGCCAGATGAACTCACCGTGATAAGTAAATGGCCATCCAATTCCAGCTATGGGTAAAATATCGGGTTAGCAGGGAATTACTCCCTCAGAATCTCTCTGTTTTTGCCCTTTGCTAGAAGTCAACTAAGCACCAGATGTACCTAGTTGGGATTGGACTTGCAACCCTTCCTCGCAAACGCAATCCTCACTAGGAAAAGTATCTTATTCGAGTTAACCTTATTTTGCTTCATCGTAAGCGTCACCAACACCGGAGTGCATTGCTGAGCCTCGACCAGGAAAAACTTCTTTCATGATCATGGTGTTTCATGTGCTAGATAAGTATTTAAAAATAGCTAAAAGATTAAGAAATGTGTGTATAATGTACCTGCCGCCAAACTAACTCTGAAATTACCAACGAACACCATTGACAGGCTCTAGATAACCCAAGTGTCACCTACATGGGGACAAAATACACAATCAACCAACTAATCAACCAACAGGCAGCAAGATAACTAAAAATACGTTTTATTATTTTAGATATAATGTTTTGTTTATTCCGAAAAAAAATGTTTCCTTCATTTGCATGTTTATGTCTCTGATCTGAATTGTTCTCTGTTTATGGTACCATGTAACCATGTACAACTACTCGCATGGTCGGGCTGTCGGCGACTAAACCAGCTCTTCCACTAGAATACAAGAGAGGAGGGTCTGTTGGACATCAATGTTTTACTCATTTCAAAGAAGAAATAGTGACGTTGCATCTGCTAAAGAAATTTTCATTGTATGTTTCAAGGTAAGTGTATACAGTAGATGGACTCCAATCAAGATTAAGTTCTTCTCTGTGACAGAAGGTGAACATTTTCAAAGAATAAGAAATGTATTGTTTGAATATAGACTCCAATACAAAGTAAGTCCTTCTCTGCGACAGAAGGTGAACACATTTATACATAATAAGAAATGTATGTTTTGTAAATAATTTCCAATACAGAGTAAGTCCTTGTCAATGAAAGAAGGTGAACACATTCATACATAACAAGAAATGATTTTTTTTTTATTATATAAAATATACAGAGTAAGTCCTGCTCTATAACAGAAAATAAATTGCGAGAATGTAATTCCTGACTAGCAAAAATATTGCACTATAGTTAATCGCAGAGGTCACCAACACTGGATTGAAATGGTGAGCATTGGCCTTGGAAAACTGCGTTCATGATTACGAACATAATTAAAGAGCTGTAGATAGCCCATGTGTCACCTTGATGGGGACATGATAGGCAACCAACCAACCAACCAACAGGCAGTAAGGTAAATAGAGGTGCGTATTATTTTTTTAACATATTTTTTTATTTTTCCCGAAATAAACATTTCCATTGCAGATTGATGTGTCTGGTCAGAGTTGTTCTCTGCTACTGGTACCATGTAACCTAGTACAACCAGCCGCATGGTCGTACTGTCAGCGACTAAATCGGTCCCACCACTGGAATACCAGTGAGGAGGGTGTGATTGACATCCAGATAGATTAAAATAAGACTATACAAAGGCCAGATGAACTCACCGTGATGAGTAAATGGCCATCCAATTCCAGCTATGGGTAAAATAGCGGGTTAGCAGGGAATTACTCCCTCAGAATCCCTATGTTTTTGCCCTTTGCTAGAAGTCAACTAAGCACCAGATATACCTAGTTGGGATTGGACTTGCAACCCTTCCTCGCAAACGCGAAAAGTATCCCATTCCAGTTAACCTTATTTTGCTTCATCGTAAGCGTCACCAACACAGGAGTGCATTGCTGAGCCTCGACCCGGAAAAACTACTTTCATGATCATGGTGTTTCATGTGCTAGATAAGTATTTAAAAATAGCTAAATGATTAAGAAATGTGTGTATAATGTACCTGCCGCCAAACTAACTCTGTAATTACCAATGAACACCATTGACAGGCTCTAGATAACCCAAATGTCACCTACATGGGGACAAAATACACAATCAACCAACTAATCAACCAACAGACAGCAAGATAAGTAAAATACGTTTTATTATTTTAGATATAATGTTTTGTTTATCCCGAAATTTTTTTTTTCCTTCATTTGCATGTTTATGTCTCTGATCTGAATTGTTCTCTGTTTATTGTACCATGTAGCCATGCACAACTAGTCACATGGTCGGGCTGTCGGCGACTAAACCAGCTCTTCCACTAGAATACAAGAGAGGAGGGTGTGTTGGACATCAATGTTTTACTCATTTCAAAGAAGAAATAGTGACGTTGCATCAGCTAAAGAAATTTTCATTGTATGTTTCAAGGTAAGTGTATACAGTAGATGGACTCCAATCAAGATTAAGTTCTTCTCTGTGACAGAAGGTGAACATTTTGAAAAAATAAGAAATGTATTGTTTGAATATAGACTCCAATACAAGGTAAGTCCTTCTCTGCGACAGAAGGTGAACACATTTATACACAATAAGAAATGTATGTTTTGTATATAACTTCCAATACAGAGTAAGTCCTTCTCAATGAGTGAAGGTGAACACATTCATACATAACAAGAAATGAATTTTTTATTATATAAACTATACAGAGTAAGTCCTGCTCTATAACAGAAAATAAATTGCGAGAATGTAATTCCTCACTAGCAAAAATATCGCACTCAAGTTAATCGCAGAGGTCACCAACACTGGATTGAAATGGTGAGCATTGGCCTTTGAAAACTGCGTTCATAATCACAAACATAATTAAAGGGCTCTAGATAGCCCATGTGTCACCTTGATGGGGAATTGATAGGGAACCAACCAACAGGCAGTAAGGTAAATAGAGGTGCGTATTATTTTTTTTACATATATATTTTTTTTTTTTCCCGAAATAATAAATTCCATTGCAGATTTATGTGTCTGGTCAGAATTGTTCTCTGCTACTGGTACCATGTAACCCAGTACAACCAGCCGCATGGTCGTACTGTCGGCGACTAAATCGGCCCCACCATTGGAATACCAGTGAGGAGGGTGTGATTGACATCCAGATGGAATAAAATAAGACTATACAAAGGGCAGATGAACTATCAGTGATGAGTAAATGGCCATCCAATTCCAGCTATGGGTAAAATAGCGGGTTAGCAGGGAATTACTCTCTCAGAATCTCTATGTTTTTGCCCTTTGCTAGAAGTCAACTAAGCACCAGATGTACCTAGTTGGGATTGGACTTGCAACCCTTCCTCGCAAACGCAATCCTCCACTACGAAAAGTATCCCATTCGAGTTAACCTTATTTTGCTTCATCGTAAGCGTCATCAACACCGGAGTGCATTGCTGAGCCTCAACCCGGGAAAACTATTTTCATGATCATGGTGTTTCATGTGCTAGATAAGTATTTAAAAATAGCTAAAAGATTAAGAAATGTGTGTACAATGTACCTGCCGCCAAACTAACTCTGAAATTACCAACGAACACCATTGACAGGCTCTAGATAACCCAGGTGTCACCTACATGGGGACAAAATACACAATCAACCAACTAATTAACCAACAGGCAGCAAGAAAAGTAATAATACGTTTAATTATTTTAGATATAATGTTTTGTTTATCCCGAAAAAGTTTTTTTCCTTCATTTGCATGTTTATGTCTCTGATCTGAATTGTTCTCTGTTTATGGTACCATGTAACCATGTACAACTAGTCGCATGGTCGGGCTGTCGGCGACTAAAGCAGCTCTTCCACTAGAATACAAGAGAGGAGGGTGTGTTGGACATCAATGTTTTACTAATTTCAAAGAAGAAATAGTGACGTTGCATCTGCTAAAGAAATTTTCATTGTATGTTTCAAGGTAAGTGTATACAGTAGATGGACTCCAATCAAGATTAAGTTCTTCTCTGTGACAGAAGGTGAACATTTTGAAAAAATAAGAAATTATTGTTTGAATATAGACTCCAATACAAAATAAGTCCTTCTCTGCGACAGAAGGTGAACACATTTATACACAATAAGAAATGTATGTTTTGTATATAACTTCCAATACAGAGTAAGTCCTTCTCATTGAGAGAAGGTGAACACATTCATACATAACAAGAATTGAATTTTTTATTATATAAACTATACAGAGTAAGTTTTGCTATATAACATGAAAATAAATTGCGAGAATGTAATTCCTGACTAGCAAAAATATCGCACTAGAGTTAATCGCAGAGGTCAGCAACACTGGATTGAAATGGTGAGCATTGGCCTTGGAAAACTGCGTTCATGATCACGAACATAATTAAAGAGCTGTAGATAGCCCATGTGTCACCTTGATGGGGACATGATAGGCAACCAACCAACAAACCAACAGGCAGTAAGGTAAATAGAGGTGCGTATTATTTTTTTAACCTTTTTTTTTATTTTTCCCGAAATAAAAATTTCCATTGCCAAACTAACTCTGTAATTACCAACGAACACCATTGACAGGCTCTAGATAACCCAAGTGTCACCTACATGGGGACAAAATACACAATCAACCAACTAGTCAACCAACAGGCAGCAAGATAAGTAAAAATACATTTTATTATTTTAGATATAATGTTTTGTTTATCCCTAAATATTTTTTTTCCTTCATTTGCATGTTTATGTCTCTGATCTGAATTGTTCTCTGTTTATGGTACCATGTAACCATATACAACTATTTGCATGGTCGGGCTGTCTGCGACTAAACCAGCTCTTCCACTAGAATACAAGAGAGGAGGGTGTGTTGGACATCAATGTTTTACTCATTTCAAAGAAGAAATAGTGACGTTGCATCTGCTAAAGAAATTTTCATTGTATGTTTCAAGGTAAGTGTATACAGTAGATGGACTCCAATCAAGATTAAGTTCTTCTCTGTGACAGAAGGTGAACATTTTGAAAAAATAAGAAATGTATTGTTTGAATATAGACTCCAATACAAAGTAAGTCCTTCTCTGCGACAGAAGGTGAACACATTTATACACAATAAGAAAAGTATGTTTTGTATATAACTTCCAATACAGAGTAAGTCCTTCTCAATGAGAGAAGGTGAACACATTCATACATAACAAGAAATACATTTTTTATTATATAAACTATACAGAGTAAGTCCTGCTCTATAACAGAAAATAAATTGCGAGAATGTAGTTCCTCACTAGCAAAAATATCGCACTCAAGTTAATCGCAGAGGTCACCAACACTGGATTGAAATGGTGAGCATTGGCCTTTGAAAACTGCGTTCATAATCACAAACATAATTAAAGGGCTCTAGGTAATCCATGTGTCACCTTGATGGGGAGTTGATAGGCAACCAACCAACAGGCAGTAAGGTAAATAGAGGTGCGTATTATTTTTTTAACATATATTTTTTTTATTTTTCCCGAAATAAAAATTTCCATTACAGATTTATGTGTCTGGTCATAATTGTTCTCTGCTACTGGTACCATGTAACCCAGTACAACCAGCCGCATGGTCGTACTGTCGGTGACTAAATCGGCCCCACCACTGGAATACCCGTGAGGAGGGTGTGATTGACATCCAGATAGATTAAAATAAGACTATACAAAGGCCAGATGAACTCACCGTGATGAGTAAATGGCCATCCAATTCCAGCTATGGGTAAAATAGCGGGTTAGCAGGGAATTACTCCCTCAGAATCTCTATGTTTTTGCCCTTTGCTAGAAGTCAACTAAGCACCAGATGTTCCTAGTTGGGATTGGACTTGCAACCCTTCCTCGCAAACGCAATCCTCACTACGAAAAGTATCCCATTCGAGTTAACCTTATTTTGCTTCATCGTAAGCGTCACCAACACCGAACTGCATTGCTGAGCCTCGACCCGGTAAAACTACTTTCATGATCATGGTGTTTCATGTGCTAGATAAGTATTTAAAAATAACTAAAAGATTAAGAAATGTGTGTATAATGTACCTGCCGCCAAACTAACTCTGAAATTACCAACGAACACCATTGACAGGCTCTAGATAACCCAAGTGTCACCTACATGGGGACAAAATACACAATCAACCAACTAATCAACCAACAGGCAGCAAGATAATTAAAAATACGTTTTATTATTTTAGATATAATGTTTTGTTTATCCCGAAATTTTTTTTTTCCTTCATTTGCATGTTTATGTCTCTGATCTGAATTGTTCTCTGTTTATGGTACCATGTAACCATGTACAACTAGTCGCATGGTCGGGCTGTCGGCGACTAAACCAGCTCTTCCACTAGAATACAAGAGAGGAGGGTGTGTTGGACATCAATGTTTTACTCATTTCAAAGAAGAAATAGTGACGTTGCATATGCTAAAGAAATTTTCATTGTATGTTTCAAGGTAGGTGTATACAGTAGATGGACTCCAATCAAGATTAAGTTCTTCTCTGTGACAGAAGGTGAACATTTTCAAAAAATAAGAAATGTATTGTTTGAATATAGACTCCAATACAAAGTAAGTCCTTCTCTGCGACAGAAAGTGAACACATTTATACACAATAAGAAATGTATGTTTTGTATATAACTTCCAATACAGAGTAAGTTCTTCTCAATGAGAGAAGGTGAACACATTCATACATAACAAGAAATGAATTTTTATTATATAAACTATACAGAGTAAGTCCTGCTCTATAACAGAAAGTAAATTGCGAGAATGTAATTCCTCACTAACAAAAATATCGCAGTAGAGTTATTCGCAGAGGTCACCAACACTGGATTGAAATGGTGAGCATTGGCCTTGGAAAACTGCGTTCATAATCACGAACATAATTAAAGGGCTGTAGATAGCCCATGTGTCACCTTGATCAGGACATGATAGGCAACCAACCAACAAACCAACAGGCAGTAAGGTCAATAGAGGTGCGTATTATTTTTTTTTAACATATTTTTTATATTTTTCCCGAAATAAAAATTTCCATTGCAGATTGATGTGTCTGGTCAGAGTTGTTCTCTGCTACTGGTACCATGTAACCCAGTACAACCAGCCGCATGGTCGTACTGTCGGCGACTAAATCGGCCCCACCACTGGAATACCAGTGAGGAGGGTGTGATTGACATCCAGATAGATTAAAATAAGACTATACAAAGGCCAGATGAACTCACCGTGATGAGTAAATGGCCATCCAATTCCAGCTATGGGTAAAATAGCGGGTTAGCAGGGAATTACTCCCTCAGAATCTCTATGTTTTTGCCCTTTGCTAGAAGTCAACTAAACACCAGATGTTCCTAGTTGGGATTGGACTTGCAACCATTCCTCGCAAACGCAATCCTCACTACGAAAAGTATCCCATTCGAGTTAACCTTATTTTGCTTCATCGTAAGCGTCACCAACACCGAAATGCATTGCTGAGCCTCGACCCGGAAAAACTACTTTCATGATCATGGTGCTTCATGTGCTAGATAAGTATTTAAAAATAACTATAAGATTAAGAAATGTGTGTATAATGTACCTGCCGCCAAACTAACTCTGAAATTACCAACGAACACCATTGACAGGCTCTAGATAACCCAAGTGTCACCTACATGGGGACAAAATACACAATCAACCAACTAATCAACCAACAGGCAGCAAGATAAGTAAATATACGTTTTATTATTTTAAATATAATGTTTTGTTTATCCCGAAAATTTTTTTTTCCTTCATTTGCATGTTTATGTCTCTGATCTGAATTGTTCTCTGTTTATGGTACCATGTAACCATGTACAACTAGTCGCATGGTCGGGCTGTCGGCGACTAAACCAGCTCTTCCACTAGAATACAAGAGAAGAGAGTGTGTTGGACATCAATGTTTTACTCATTTCAAAGAAGAAATAGTGACGTTGCATCTGCTTAAGAAATTTTCATTGTATGTTTCAAAGTAAGTGTATACAGTAGATGGACTCCAATCAAGATTAAGTTCTTCTCTGTGACAGAAGGTGAACATTTTGAAAAAATAAGAAATGCATTGTTTGAATATAGACTCCAATACAAAGTAAGTCCTTCTCTGCGACAGAAGGTGAACACATTTATACACAAAAAGAAATGTATGTTTTGTATATAACTTCCAATACAGAGTAAGTCCTTCTCAATGAGAGAAGGTGAACACATTCATACATAACAAGAAATGAATTTTTTATTATATAAACTATACAGAGTAAGTCCTGCTCTATAACAGAAAATAAATTGCGAGAATGTAATTTCTCACTAGCAAAAATATCGCACTCAAGTTAATCGCAGAGGTCACCAACACTGGATTGAAATGGTGAGCATTGGCCTTTGAAAGCTGCGTTCATAATCACAAACATAATTAAAGGGCTCTAGATAGCCCATGTGTCACCTTGATGGGGAATTGATAGGCAACCAACCAACAGGCAGTAAGGTAAATAGAGGTGCGTATTATTTTTTTTACATATATTTTTTTATTTTTCCCGAAATAAAAATTTCCATTGCGATTTATGTGTCTGGTCAGAATTGTTTTCTGCTACTGGTATCATGTAACCCAGTACAACCAGCCGCATGGTCGTACTGTCGGCGACTAAATCGGCCCCACCACTGGAATACCAGTGAGGAGGGTGTGATTGACATCCAGATGGATTAAAATAAGACTATACAAAGGGCAGATGAACTCAGGGTGATGAGTAAATGGGCATCCAATTCCAGCTATGGGTAAAATAGCGGGTTAGCAGGGAATTACTCCCTCAGAATCTCTATGTTTTTGCCCTTTGTTAGAAGTCAACTAAGCACCAGATGTACCTAGTTGGGATTGGACTTGCAACCCTTCCTCGCAAACGCAATCCTCACTACGAAAATTATCCCATTCGAGTTAACCTTATTTTGCTTCATCGTAAGCGTCACCAACACCGGAGTGCATTGCTGAGCCTCGACCCGGAAAAACTTCTTTCATGATCATGGTGTTTCATGTGCTAGATAAGTATTTAAAAATAGCTAAAAGATTAAGAAATGTGTGTATAATGTACCTGCCGCCAAACTAACTCTGAAATTACCAACGAACACCATTGACAGGCTCTAGATAACCCAAATGTCACCTACATGGGGACAAAATACACAATTGACCAACTAGTCAACCAACAGGCAACAAGATAAGTAAAAATACGTTTTATTATTTTAGATATAATGTTTTGTTTATCCCGAAAAAAAAATTTTCCTTCATTTGCATGTTTATGTCTCTGATCTGAATTGTTCTCTATTTATGGTACCATGTAACCATGTACAACTAGTCGCATGGTCGGCCTGTCGGCGACTAAACCAGCTCTTCCACTAGAATACAAGAGAGGAGGATGTGTTGGATATCAATGTTTTACTCATTTCAAAGAAGAAATAGTGACGTTGCATCTGCTAAAGAAATTTTCATTGTATGTTTCAAAGTAAGTGTATACAGTAGATGGACTCCAATCAAGATTAAGTTCTTCTCTGTGACAGAAGGTGAATATTTTGAAAAAATAAGAAATGTATTGTTTGGATATAGACTCCAATATAAAGTAAGTCCTTCTCTGCGACAGAAGGTGAACACATTTATACACAATAAGAAATGAATGTTTTGTATATAACTTCCAATACAGAGTAAGTCCTTCTCAATGAAAGAAGGTGAACACATTCATACATAACAAGAAATGAATTTTTTTATTATATAAACTATACAAAGTAAGTCCTGCTCTATAACAGAAAATAAATTGCGAGAATGTAATTCCTGACTAGCAAAAATATCGCACTAGAGTTAATCGCAGAGGTCACCAACACTGGATTGAAATGGTGAGCATTGGCCTTGGAAAACTGCTTTCATGAATACGAACATAATTAAAGAGCTGTAGATAGCCCATGTGTCACCTTGATGGGGACATGATAGGCAACCAACCAACCAACCAACAGGCAGTAAGGTAAATAGAGGTGCGTATTATTTTTTTAACATATTTTTTTATTTTTCCAGAAATAAAAATTTCCATTGCTGATTGATGTGTCTGGTCAGAGTTGTTCTCTGCTACTGGTACCATGTAACCCAGTACAACCAGCCGCATGGTCGTACTGTCAGCGACTAAATCGGTCCCACCACTGGAATACCAGTGAGGAGGGTGTGATTGACATCCAGATAGATTAAAATAAGACTATACAAAGGCCAGATGAACTCACCGTGAAGAGTAAATGGCCATCCAATTCCAGCTATGGGTAAAATAGCGGGTTAGCAGGGAATTACTCCCTCAGAATCTCTATGTTTTTGCCCTTTGCTAGAAGTCAACTAAGCACCAGATGTACCTAGTTGGGATTCGACTTGCAACCCTTCCTCGCAAACGCGATCCTCACTACGAAAATTATCCCATTCGAGTTAACCTTATTTTGCTTCATCGTAAGCGTCACCAACACCGGAGTGCATTGCTGAGCCTCAACCCGGAAAAACTACTTTCATGATCATGGTGTTTCATGTGCTAGATAAGTATTTAAAAATAGCTAAAAGATTAAGAAATGTGTGTATAATGTACCTGCCGCCAAACTAACTCTGAAATTACCAACGAACACCATTGACAGGCTCTAGATAACCCTAATGTCACCTACATGGGGACAAAATACACAATCAACCAACTAGTCAACCAACAAACAGCAAGATAAGTAAAAATACGTTTTATTATTTTAGATATAATGTTTTGTTTATCCCGAAATTTTTTTTTTCCTTCATTTGCATGTTTATGTCTCTGATCTGAATTGTTCTCTGTTTATGGTACCATGTAACCATGTACAACTAGTCGCATGGTCGGGCTGTTGGCGACTAAACCAGCTCTTCCACTAGAATACAAGAGAGGAGGGTCTGTTGGATATCAATGTTTTACTCATTTCAAAGAAGAAATAGTGACGTTGCATCTGCTAAAAAAAATTTCATTGTATGTGTACCGAGGGTCAGTGTTACTGCCACTGTACCGTTTCGGTAAATATTACTTTCTATTGACACTGCTGTCATCACTGTACCGTTTCGGTATTAACTACCTTCTTATCTACTACTTTTTATCTACTTTCTATGCTGCCACCACGACACCACTTGGGTATCGACACTATTGCTACTACTACCACTTGGCCCTCCACCACCGAGGTTGAGATACGAACAGAAAACGAATATAATAAAATAATGGAGTTAATCAATCATAATAATAATGATAATAATAATAATAACAATAAAGATGACAAGATGGTAATAATTCCCACATGTCTTGCTTTGTACCATTATGTTTATTATCATTATTATTATGATTGATTAACTCCATTATTTTATTATATTCGTTTTCTGTTCGTATCGGTTTCGGTTGTGGTTTGACTAAGGCTGCATGTGGAGTTGCCTCTCAAACAAGGACGGCGGCGCAGAAGGACCCAGTGACTCTCAAACAATATTTGTGGCGTGAGTTTATTTTGGTCGTTTTCCATCAGTTCCCTCACGTATAGTTAGGTAGGATAGAATAGGAATATTTGTGTTAAGGTATATGTTTATGTTTGTGTCGCTAAGGGTGGATAAGCATTTGTAAGAGCACCACCACGGATATAGCGAGTACTTTATTTATTTATTCATCATTAAAGTTGTCCATTATTTTACTATACTCGTTTTCTGTTCATATCTCAACCTCGGTGGTGGAGGGCCAAGTGGTAGTAGTAGCAATAGTGTCGATACCCAAGTGGTGTCGTGGTGGCAGCATAGAAAGTAGATAGAAAGTAGTAGATAAGAAGGGTAGAGTTAATACCGAAACGGTACAGTGATGATAGCAGTGTCAATTTAAGTAACATTTACCTACGGTACAGTGGCAGTAACACTGACCCTCGGTACATATGTTTCAAGGTAAGTGTATACAGTAGATGGATTCCAATCAAGATTAAGTTCTTCTCTGTGACAGAAGGTGAACATTTAAAAAAAATAAGAAATGTATTGTTTGAATATAGACTCCAATACAAAGTAAGTCCTTCTCTGCGACAGAAGGTGAACACATTTATACACAATAAGAAATGTATCTTTTGTATATAACTTCCAATACAGAGTAAATCCTTATCAATGAGAGAAGGTGAACACATTCATACATAACAAGAAATGAATTTTTATTATATAAACTATACAGAGTAAGTCCTGCTCTATAACAGAAAGTAAATTGCGAGAATGTAATTCCCCACTAGCAAAAATATCGCAGTAGAGTTATTCGCAGAGGTCACCAACACTGGATTGAAATGGTGAGCATTGGACTTGGAAAACTGCGTTCATGATCACGAACATAATTAAAGGGCTGTAGATAGCCCATGTGTCACCTTGATCGGGACATGATAGGCAACCAACCAACAAACCAACAGGCAGTGAGGTCAATAGAGGTGCGTATTATTTTTTTTTAACATATATATTTTTTTTTTCCCGAAATAAAAAATTCCATTGCAGATTGATGTGTCTGGTCAGAATTGTTCTCTGCTACTGGTACCATGTAACCCAGTACAACCAGCCGCATGGTCGTACTGTCGGTGACTAAATCGGCCCCACCACTGGAATACCCGTGAGGAGGGTGTGATTGACATCCAGATAGATTAAAATAAGACTATACAAAGGCCAGATGAACTCACCGTGATGAGTAAATGGCCATCCAATTCCAGCTATGGGTAAAATAGCGGGTTAGCAGGGAATTACTCCCTCAGAATCTCTATGTTTTTGCCCTTTGCTAGAAGTCAACTAAGCACCAGATGTTCCTAGTTGGGATTGGACTTGCAACCCTTCCTCGCAAACGCAATCCTCACTACGAAAAGTATCCCATTCGAGTTAACCTTATTTTGCTTCATCGTAAGCGTCACCAACACCGAAATGCATTGCTGAGCCTCGACCCGGTAAAACTACTTTCATGATCATGGTGTTTCATGTGCTAGATAAGTATTTAAAAATAACTAAAAGATTAAGAAATGTGTGTATAATGTACCTGCCGCCAAACTAACTCTGAAATTACCAACGAACACCATTGACAGGCTCTAGATAACCCAAGTGTCACCTACATGGGGACAAAATACACAATCAACCAACTAATCAACCAACAGGCAGCAAGATAATTAAAAATACGTTTTATTATTTTAGATATAATGTTTTGTTTATCCCGAAACCTTTTTTTTCTCCTTCATTTGCATGTTTGTCTCTGATCTGAATTGTTCTCTGTTTATGGTACCATGTAACCATGTACAACGAGTCGCATGGTCGGGCTGTCTGCGACTAAACCAGCTCTTCCACTAGAATACAAGAAAGGAAGGTGTGTTGGACATCAATGTTTTATTCATTTCAAAGAAGAAGTAGTGACGTTGCATCTGCTAAAGAAATTTTCATTGTAAGTTTCAAGGTAAGTGTATACAGTAGATGGAATCCAATCAAGATTAAGTTCTTCTCTGTGACAGAAGGTGAACATTTTGAAAAAAAAATAAAAAATTTATTGTTTGATTATAGACTCCAATACATAGTAAGTCCTTCTCTGCGACAGAAGGTGAACACATTTATACACAATAAGAAATGTATGTTTTGTATATAACTTCCAATACAGAGTAAATCCTTCTCAATGAGAGAAGGTGAACACATTCATACATAACAAGAAATGAATTTTTTATTATATAAACTATACAGAGTAAGTCCTGCTCTATAACAGAAAATAAATTGCGAGAATGTAATTCCTCACTAGCAAAAATATCGCACTAGAGTTAATCGCAGACGTCACGAACACTGGATTGAAATGGTGAGCATTGGCCTTGGAAAATTGCGTTCATGATCACGAACATAATTAAAGGGCTGTAGATAGCCCATGTGTCACCTTGATGGGTACATGATAGGCAAGCAACCAACCAACCAACAGGCAGCAAGGTAAATAGAAGTGCGGTTTTTATTTTTTTACATTTTTTTTTTTTTTTCCCGAAATAAAAATTTCCATTGCAGATTGATGTGTCTGGTCAGAGTTGTTCTCTGCTACTGGTACCATGTAACCCAGTACAACCAGCCGCATGGTCGTACTGTCGGCGACTAAATCGGCCCCACCACTGGAGTACCAGTGAGGAGGGTGTGATTGACATCCAGATAGATTAAAATAAGATTATACAAAGGCCAGATGAACTCACCGTGATAAGTAAATGGCCATCCAATTCCAGCTATGGGTAAAATATCGGGTTAGCAGGGAATTACTCCCTCAGAATCTCTATGTTTTTGCCCTTTGCCAGAAGTCAACTAAGCACCAGATATACCTAGTTGTGATTGGACTCGAACCCTTCCTCGCAAACGCAATCCTCACTAGGAAAAGTATCTTATTCGAGTTAACCTTATTTTGCTTCATCGTAAGCGTCATCATCACCAGAGTGCATTGCTGAGCCTCGACCCGGAAAAACTACTTTCATGATCATGATGTTTCATGTGCTAGATAAGTATTTAAAAATAGCTAAAAGATTAAAAAATGTGTGTATAATGTACCTGCCGCTAAACTAACTCTGAAATTACCAACGAACACCATTGACAGGCTCTAGATAACCCAAGTGTCACCTACATGGGGACAAAATACACAATCAACCAACTAATCAACCAACAGGTAGCAAGATAAGTAAAAATACGTTTTATTATTTTAGATATAATGTTTTGTTTATCCCGAAAAAAAATTTTTCC
>JAXIVD010001771.1:65000-72500 GCA_036785275.1 Cancer borealis
TAGGTTAGGTTAGGTTAGGTTAGGTTAGGTTAGGTTAGGTTAGGTTAGGTTAGGTTAGGTTAGGTTAGGTTAGGTTAGGTTAGGTTAGGTTAGGTTAGGTTAGGTTAGGTTAGGTTAGGTTAGGTTAGGTTAGGTTAGGTTAGGTTAGGTTAGGTTAGGTTAGGTTAGGTTAGGTTAGGTTAGGTTAGGTTAGGTTAGGTTAGGTTAGGTTAGGTTAGGTTAGGTTAGGTTAGGTTAGGTTAGGTTAGGTTAGGTTAGGTTAGGTTAGGTTAGGTTAGGTTAGGTTAGGTTAGGTTAGGTTAGGTTAGGTTAGGTTAGGTTAGGTTAGGTTAGGTTAGGTTAGGTTAGGTTAGGTTAGGTTAGGTTAGGTTAGGTTAGGTTAGGTTAGGTTAGGTTAGGTTAGGTTAGGTTAGGTTAGGTTAGGTTAGGTTAGGTTAGGTTAGGTTAGGTTAGGTTAGGTTAGGTTAGGTTAGGTTAGGTTAGGTTAGGTTAGGTTAGGTTAGGTTAGGTTAGGTTAGGTTAGGTTAGGTTAGGTTAGGTTAGGTTAGGTTAGGTTAGGTTAGGTTAGGTTAGGTTAGGTTAGGTTAGGTTAGGTTAGGTTAGGTTAGGTTAGGTTAGGTTAGGTTAGGTTAGGTTAGGTTAGGTTAGGTTAGGTTAGGTTAGGTTAGGTTAGGTTAGGTTAGGTTAGGTTAGGTTAGGTTAGGTTAGGTTAGGTTAGGTTAGGTTAGGTTAGGTTAGGTTAGGTTAGGTTAGGTTAGGTTAGGTTAGGTTAGGTTAGGTTAGGTTAGGTTAGGTTAGGTTAGGTTAGGTTAGGTTAGGTTAGGTTAGGTTAGGTTAGGTTAGGTTAGGTTAGGTTAGGTTAGGTTAGGTTAGGTTAGGTTAGGTTAGGTTAGGTTAGGTTAGGTTAGGTTAGGTTAGGTTAGGTTAGGTTAGGTTAGGTTAGGTTAGGTTAGGTTAGGTTAGGTTAGGTTAGGTTAGGTTAGGTTAGGTTAGGTTAGGTTAGGTTAGGTTAGGTTAGGTTAGGTTAGGTTAGGTTAGGTTAGGTTAGGTTAGGTTAGGTTAGGTTAGGTTAGGTTAGGTTAGGTTAGGTTAGGTTAGGTTAGGTTAGGTTAGGTTAGGTTAGGTTAGGTTAGGTTAGGTTAGGTTAGGTTAGGTTAGGTTAGGTTAGGTTAGGTTAGGTTAGGTTAGGTTAGGTTAGGTTAGGTTAGGTTAGGTTAGGTTAGGTTAGGTTAGGTTAGGTTAGGTTAGGTTAGGTTAGGTTAGGTTAGGTTAGGTTAGGTTAGGTTAGGTTAGGTTAGGTTAGGTTAGGTTAGGTTAGGTTAGGTTAGGTTAGGTTAGGTTAGGTTAGGTTAGGTTAGGTTAGGTTAGGTTAGGTTAGGTTAGGTTAGGTTAGGTTAGGTTAGGTTAGGTTAGGTTAGGTTAGGTTAGGTTAGGTTAGGTTAGGTTAGGTTAGGTTAGGTTAGGTTAGGTTAGGTTAGGTTAGGTTAGGTTAGGTTAGGTTAGGTTAGGTTAGGTTAGGTTAGGTTAGGTTAGGTTAGGTTAGGTTAGGTTAGGTTAGGTTAGGTTAGGTTAGGTTAGGTTAGGTTAGGTTAGGTTAGGTTAGGTTAGGTTAGGTTAGGTTAGGTTAGGTTAGGTTAGGTTAGGTTAGGTTAGGTTAGGTTAGGTTAGGTTAGGTTAGGTTAGGTTAGGTTAGGTTAGGTTAGGTTAGGTTAGGTTAGGTTAGGTTAGGTTAGGTTAGGTTAGGTTAGGTTAGGTTAGGTTAGGTTAGGTTAGGTTAGGTTAGGTTAGGTTAGGTTAGGTTAGGTTAGGTTAGGTTAGGTTAGGTTAGGTTAGGTTAGGTTAGGTTAGGTTAGGTTAGGTTAGGTTAGGTTAGGTTAGGTTAGGTTAGGTTAGGTTAGGTTAGGTTAGGTTAGGTTAGGTTAGGTTAGGTTAGGTTAGGTTAGGTTAGGTTAGGTTAGGTTAGGTTAGGTTAGGTTAGGTTAGGTTAGGTTAGGTTAGGTTAGGTTAGGTTAGGTTAGGTTAGGTTAGGTTAGGTTAGGTTAGGTTAGGTTAGGTTAGGTTAGGTTAGGTTAGGTTAGGTTAGGTTAGGTTAGGTTAGGTTAGGTTAGGTTAGGTTAGGTTAGGTTAGGTTAGGTTAGGTTAGGTTAGGTTAGGTTAGGTTAGGTTAGGTTAGGTTAGGTTAGGTTAGGTTAGGTTAGGTTAGGTTAGGTTAGGTTAGGTTAGGTTAGGTTAGGTTAGGTTAGGTTAGGTTAGGTTAGGTTAGGTTAGGTTAGGTTAGGTTAGGTTAGGTTAGGTTAGGTTAGGTTAGGTTAGGTTAGGTTAGGTTAGGTTAGGTTAGGTTAGGTTAGGTTAGGTTAGGTTAGGTTAGGTTAGGTTAGGTTAGGTTAGGTTAGGTTAGGTTAGGTTAGGTTAGGTTAGGTTAGGTTAGGTTAGGTTAGGTTAGGTTAGGTTAGGTTAGGTTAGGTTAGGTTAGGTTAGGTTAGGTTAGGTTAGGTTAGGTTAGGTTAGGTTAGGTTAGGTTAGGTTAGGTTAGGTTAGGTTAGGTTAGGTTAGGTTAGGTTAGGTTAGGTTAGGTTAGGTTAGGTTAGGTTAGGTTAGGTTAGGTTAGGTTAGGTTAGGTTAGGTTAGGTTAGGTTAGGTTAGGTTAGGTTAGGTTAGGTTAGGTTAGGTTAGGTTAGGTTAGGTTAGGTTAGGTTAGGTTAGGTTAGGTTAGGTTAGGTTAGGTTAGGTTAGGTTAGGTTAGGTTAGGTTAGGTTAGGTTAGGTTAGGTTAGGTTAGGTTAGGTTAGGTTAGGTTAGGTTAGGTTAGGTTAGGTTAGGTTAGGTTAGGTTAGGTTAGGTTAGGTTAGGTTAGGTTAGGTTAGGTTAGGTTAGGTTAGGTTAGGTTAGGTTAGGTTAGGTTAGGTTAGGTTAGGTTAGGTTAGGTTAGGTTAGGTTAGGTTAGGTTAGGTTAGGTTAGGTTAGGTTAGGTTAGGTTAGGTTAGGTTAGGTTAGGTTAGGTTAGGTTAGGTTAGGTTAGGTTAGGTTAGGTTAGGTTAGGTTAGGTTAGGTTAGGTTAGGTTAGGTTAGGTTAGGTTAGGTTAGGTTAGGTTAGGTTAGGTTAGGTTAGGTTAGGTTAGGTTAGGTTAGGTTAGGTTAGGTTAGGTTAGGTTAGGTTAGGTTAGGTTAGGTTAGGTTAGGTTAGGTTAGGTTAGGTTAGGTTAGGTTAGGTTAGGTTAGGTTAGGTTAGGTTAGGTTAGGTTAGGTTAGGTTAGGTTAGGTTAGGTTAGGTTAGGTTAGGTTAGGTTAGGTTAGGTTAGGTTAGGTTAGGTTAGGTTAGGTTAGGTTAGGTTAGGTTAGGTTAGGTTAGGTTAGGTTAGGTTAGGTTAGGTTAGGTTAGGTTAGGTTAGGTTAGGTTAGGTTAGGTTAGGTTAGGTTAGGTTAGGTTAGGTTAGGTTAGGTTAGGTTAGGTTAGGTTAGGTTAGGTTAGGTTAGGTTAGGTTAGGTTAGGTTAGGTTAGGTTAGGTTAGGTTAGGTTAGGTTAGGTTAGGTTAGGTTAGGTTAGGTTAGGTTAGGTTAGGTTAGGTTAGGTTAGGTTAGGTTAGGTTAGGTTAGGTTAGGTTAGGTTAGGTTAGGTTAGGTTAGGTTAGGTTAGGTTAGGTTAGGTTAGGTTAGGTTAGGTTAGGTTAGGTTAGGTTAGGTTAGGTTAGGTTAGGTTAGGTTAGGTTAGGTTAGGTTAGGTTAGGTTAGGTTAGGTTAGGTTAGGTTAGGTTAGGTTAGGTTAGGTTAGGTTAGGTTAGGTTAGGTTAGGTTAGGTTAGGTTAGGTTAGGTTAGGTTAGGTTAGGTTAGGTTAGGTTAGGTTAGGTTAGGTTAGGTTAGGTTAGGTTAGGTTAGGTTAGGTTAGGTTAGGTTAGGTTAGGTTAGGTTAGGTTAGGTTAGGTTAGGTTAGGTTAGGTTAGGTTAGGTTAGGTTAGGTTAGGTTAGGTTAGGTTAGGTTAGGTTAGGTTAGGTTAGGTTAGGTTAGGTTAGGTTAGGTTAGGTTAGGTTAGGTTAGGTTAGGTTAGGTTAGGTTAGGTTAGGTTAGGTTAGGTTAGGTTAGGTTAGGTTAGGTTAGGTTAGGTTAGGTTAGGTTAGGTTAGGTTAGGTTAGGTTAGGTTAGGTTAGGTTAGGTTAGGTTAGGTTAGGTTAGGTTAGGTTAGGTTAGGTTAGGTTAGGTTAGGTTAGGTTAGGTTAGGTTAGGTTAGGTTAGGTTAGGTTAGGTTAGGTTAGGTTAGGTTAGGTTAGGTTAGGTTAGGTTAGGTTAGGTTAGGTTAGGTTAGGTTAGGTTAGGTTAGGTTAGGTTAGGTTAGGTTAGGTTAGGTTAGGTTAGGTTAGGTTAGGTTAGGTTAGGTTAGGTTAGGTTAGGTTAGGTTAGGTTAGGTTAGGTTAGGTTAGGTTAGGTTAGGTTAGGTTAGGTTAGGTTAGGTTAGGTTAGGTTAGGTTAGGTTAGGTTAGGTTAGGTTAGGTTAGGTTAGGTTAGGTTAGGTTAGGTTAGGTTAGGTTAGGTTAGGTTAGGTTAGGTTAGGTTAGGTTAGGTTAGGTTAGGTTAGGTTAGGTTAGGTTAGGTTAGGTTAGGTTAGGTTAGGTTAGGTTAGGTTAGGTTAGGTTAGGTTAGGTTAGGTTAGGTTAGGTTAGGTTAGGTTAGGTTAGGTTAGGTTAGGTTAGGTTAGGTTAGGTTAGGTTAGGTTAGGTTAGGTTAGGTTAGGTTAGGTTAGGTTAGGTTAGGTTAGGTTAGGTTAGGTTAGGTTAGGTTAGGTTAGGTTAGGTTAGGTTAGGTTAGGTTAGGTTAGGTTAGGTTAGGTTAGGTTAGGTTAGGTTAGGTTAGGTTAGGTTAGGTTAGGTTAGGTTAGGTTAGGTTAGGTTAGGTTAGGTTAGGTTAGGTTAGGTTAGGTTAGGTTAGGTTAGGTTAGGTTAGGTTAGGTTAGGTTAGGTTAGGTTAGGTTAGGTTAGGTTAGGTTAGGTTAGGTTAGGTTAGGTTAGGTTAGGTTAGGTTAGGTTAGGTTAGGTTAGGTTAGGTTAGGTTAGGTTAGGTTAGGTTAGGTTAGGTTAGGTTAGGTTAGGTTAGGTTAGGTTAGGTTAGGTTAGGTTAGGTTAGGTTAGGTTAGGTTAGGTTAGGTTAGGTTAGGTTAGGTTAGGTTAGGTTAGGTTAGGTTAGGTTAGGTTAGGTTAGGTTAGGTTAGGTTAGGTTAGGTTAGGTTAGGTTAGGTTAGGTTAGGTTAGGTTAGGTTAGGTTAGGTTAGGTTAGGTTAGGTTAGGTTAGGTTAGGTTAGGTTAGGTTAGGTTAGGTTAGGTTAGGTTAGGTTAGGTTAGGTTAGGTTAGGTTAGGTTAGGTTAGGTTAGGTTAGGTTAGGTTAGGTTAGGTTAGGTTAGGTTAGGTTAGGTTAGGTTAGGTTAGGTTAGGTTAGGTTAGGTTAGGTTAGGTTAGGTTAGGTTAGGTTAGGTTAGGTTAGGTTAGGTTAGGTTAGGTTAGGTTAGGTTAGGTTAGGTTAGGTTAGGTTAGGTTAGGTTAGGTTAGGTTAGGTTAGGTTAGGTTAGGTTAGGTTAGGTTAGGTTAGGTTAGGTTAGGTTAGGTTAGGTTAGGTTAGGTTAGGTTAGGTTAGGTTAGGTTAGGTTAGGTTAGGTTAGGTTAGGTTAGGTTAGGTTAGGTTAGGTTAGGTTAGGTTAGGTTAGGTTAGGTTAGGTTAGGTTAGGTTAGGTTAGGTTAGGTTAGGTTAGGTTAGGTTAGGTTAGGTTAGGTTAGGTTAGGTTAGGTTAGGTTAGGTTAGGTTAGGTTAGGTTAGGTTAGGTTAGGTTAGGTTAGGTTAGGTTAGGTTAGGTTAGGTTAGGTTAGGTTAGGTTAGGTTAGGTTAGGTTAGGTTAGGTTAGGTTAGGTTAGGTTAGGTTAGGTTAGGTTAGGTTAGGTTAGGTTAGGTTAGGTTAGGTTAGGTTAGGTTAGGTTAGGTTAGGTTAGGTTAGGTTAGGTTAGGTTAGGTTAGGTTAGGTTAGGTTAGGTTAGGTTAGGTTAGGTTAGGTTAGGTTAGGTTAGGTTAGGTTAGGTTAGGTTAGGTTAGGTTAGGTTAGGTTAGGTTAGGTTAGGTTAGGTTAGGTTAGGTTAGGTTAGGTTAGGTTAGGTTAGGTTAGGTTAGGTTAGGTTAGGTTAGGTTAGGTTAGGTTAGGTTAGGTTAGGTTAGGTTAGGTTAGGTTAGGTTAGGTTAGGTTAGGTTAGGTTAGGTTAGGTTAGGTTAGGTTAGGTTAGGTTAGGTTAGGTTAGGTTAGGTTAGGTTAGGTTAGGTTAGGTTAGGTTAGGTTAGGTTAGGTTAGGTTAGGTTAGGTTAGGTTAGGTTAGGTTAGGTTAGGTTAGGTTAGGTTAGGTTAGGTTAGGTTAGGTTAGGTTAGGTTAGGTTAGGTTAGGTTAGGTTAGGTTAGGTTAGGTTAGGTTAGGTTAGGTTAGGTTAGGTTAGGTTAGGTTAGGTTAGGTTAGGTTAGGTTAGGTTAGGTTAGGTTAGGTTAGGTTAGGTTAGGTTAGGTTAGGTTAGGTTAGGTTAGGTTAGGTTAGGTTAGGTTAGGTTAGGTTAGGTTAGGTTAGGTTAGGTTAGGTTAGGTTAGGTTAGGTTAGGTTAGGTTAGGTTAGGTTAGGTTAGGTTAGGTTAGGTTAGGTTAGGTTAGGTTAGGTTAGGTTAGGTTAGGTTAGGTTAGGTTAGGTTAGGTTAGGTTAGGTTAGGTTAGGTTAGGTTAGGTTAGGTTAGGTTAGGTTAGGTTAGGTTAGGTTAGGTTAGGTTAGGTTAGGTTAGGTTAGGTTAGGTTAGGTTAGGTTAGGTTAGGTTAGGTTAGGTTAGGTTAGGTTAGGTTAGGTTAGGTTAGGTTAGGTTAGGTTAGGTTAGGTTAGGTTAGGTTAGGTTAGGTTAGGTTAGGTTAGGTTAGGTTAGGTTAGGTTAGGTTAGGTTAGGTTAGGTTAGGTTAGGTTAGGTTAGGTTAGGTTAGGTTAGGTTAGGTTAGGTTAGGTTAGGTTAGGTTAGGTTAGGTTAGGTTAGGTTAGGTTAGGTTAGGTTAGGTTAGGTTAGGTTAGGTTAGGTTAGGTTAGGTTAGGTTAGGTTAGGTTAGGTTAGGTTAGGTTAGGTTAGGTTAGGTTAGGTTAGGTTAGGTTAGGTTAGGTTAGGTTAGGTTAGGTTAGGTTAGGTTAGGTTAGGTTAGGTTAGGTTAGGTTAGGTTAGGTTAGGTTAGGTTAGGTTAGGTTAGGTTAGGTTAGGTTAGGTTAGGTTAGGTTAGGTTAGGTTAGGTTAGGTTAGGTTAGGTTAGGTTAGGTTAGGTTAGGTTAGGTTAGGTTAGGTTAGGTTAGGTTAGGTTAGGTTAGGTTAGGTTAGGTTAGGTTAGGTTAGGTTAGGTTAGGTTAGGTTAGGTTAGGTTAGGTTAGGTTAGGTTAGGTTAGGTTAGGTTAGGTTAGGTTAGGTTAGGTTAGGTTAGGTTAGGTTAGGTTAGGTTAGGTTAGGTTAGGTTAGGTTAGGT
>JAXIVD010001772.1:2500-15000 GCA_036785275.1 Cancer borealis
ACACACACACACACACACACACACACACACACACACACACACACACACACACACACACTCATCGGTTGCTGTTTAGTTTTCATACATTAACATACTAGTCAGTGAAAATGATGCGTGTCATTCTCTTGGCATTCTTGTTATTGATTTATATTCACAGTTTACAAGTTTAGTTTCATTCAATATAAAACTATGAAGAATAAATACACTTGTCTCTTGAAAGTTTTTACCATGCCTGGTATATTAGCATATGTTTTCAAATGCCAGATTATTTAGTTAGCATAAGGTGAAGAATGTAAGCATTACGCCCACTTGCTCCATTCTTGTGTTAATATGCCCCAGCGTAGCCAGTGTTAGTGTTATGTACGATAACAGAAACACTCATAGTATTATCATCACAAGCAATCACTACACGACATGAAGTTACCTGAAAGATATATGTAAAACTAAATCACATTATGCACCAAAAAAAGGCAAAAACATGAACAATATAAAATGCATTTATTTGCAGCACATTTTAACCTTACTTTTCCTTTCATGATGCTGGTTTCTTAATAAACATGACAGGACCACGAACGACATTCAGCACCAGGTAGGACATAGTGAAGCCAACTTACTTCTGTTCCCCACCTGCACCTGCCTCCCCTTCTTGGCTTCAAGGTGAGTATAGTTCTCATAATAATGATAATTACGGGAGTTTCTGTTGTTATAATTATTATTGCAAATTACAGCCTCAGTTATGGAGATTAAATGTCTGGATTTAATAAAGAAAACGAGTATTGGAAAAACATTTAAGGTCTGCAGAATTTCATCAACTAACGCCTTTAAAGCTGAAAGTTTCTCTGTGCAGCGAAAGGCGCGCGTCAAGGCATGCATAAAGTGGTGTGTGTGTGTATTCCAATACTAATAACTTATAAACGATGTAACTATTTCACACATACACACACACACACACGCACACACATACATATATATATATATATATATATATATATATATATATATATATATATATATATATATATATATATATATATATATATATATGATTGGTTCGCCCGGTGGTGAGGAGAGCAACCGGAACGATGGATTGTTCCCAGTAACCCAGTGCAGCACCCATGGTGGCATGAAGGCGGCACCCACAGCGGCACCCATGGTGGTATCAACGCCCCTCAGCCTGTCGTGCTGGATAAAATATTCAAACGGACTATAAATATAGATTGTGCCTCGAAAAGACCAGCGAATATTGAGTCTGGCGTGCTAGGCTGGGAGGTGCCTGATGCAAGGGGATTTTCCTGATGGCACTCGAGTTTTAAATGCTTAGTTACTGATTTAATTTATATCACCGAGGGACTTTAATTATTTAATCAACATCACTTCGGGATTTAAATGACATTCGTATGCGTCCCGTTACCGTTCACCTGACATCCCCCAACAGGGTATGTCACGATGTAGTTTAATCTGCCAGACCAACACTTATTAATGCTCCAGGTACGAGTACCATCTCAAAACATTCAAAAAATCCAGCCACATGGACGAGAGGGAAGTACACACGCACAGGGCACCAGCAGGAGGCTCAGATGCCCTTCGACAGGTTCAAGTGTTTGGCATCAGATATTATTTTTACTAAAAACATCGCTGAATACTGTATGAAGCTTCTTGCGTCAGTCATACTACACAACGCAATCAATATCGTTAAACACCATCGCCTGCAGCAGCGCCAAGAAGCCTTCACAGCCCTTAACTTGAAGCCAAACCATCACCCGCGAACACCAATATCCCGATGACAAATCATATATTTTTTTCTTTTATCATTTATTCACGCCACTGCAGCTTAAATAGTTTTACTATTTCTAAAGTGAAAGTCGTAACAGTGCAGAACAGAAACTAGCATACTTTCTACACGTCATATAACCTAACACTGCGTCGACCTGCTGTTCATTCTCACACTGATAATTCCGTCCATCTTCCAAAAATAGGAATCAACCTTTATCTATCATTCATTGTTCTTGGCGCCACACCAACGATATTCACGTCGCAGCAAAAAATATAACGAATACCATCACTACTTAATCGTCTTCCCTAGGTAAGTTCTGCAATAACTGCCTTCCTCTATTTCCATGGATATAACAGTAGATGTTTTAAATTCATAATCTTCACCTCAGTTCTTTCCTCTGTTCATATTTTCTTTTTCTTACGACGCTTTCAAGAACAGTGTATCGGGTTATTTCTAAAACTAAACTGAATATTATTGGTATGGAACTTCTATTTTTCCCTTTAAAAGCATAGAAGGTCACATTGCAGACTATATTCCGCTTTCATTTTATCTCTCGACCTTCCTCCCTTCCATGTTCACAGAGAGAAATGTAAATGCTTTTCGTCAGTGCACAATACCAGCCACATGGAAAAGCCGGGGAAGGGCAGCAAGTGGTCGACTTATGTATAAATAAAATAGTCACTGAGCACTTCCTCCACATTGTTTTATAGCCTATTGTACGATAGACTTGACTCATTTTGTTTTTAATTTCCGTCTCTCAAACAAATAAACAAATGGGACGACTTTCCTTTATTTTCATTTTAGCCTAAGGGAAAAAAAATTAAGTTTCGTGACGGTTAACGGAGTTAGGTCTCTCTCTCTCTCTCTCTCTCTCTCTCTCTCTCTCTCTCTCTCTCTCTCTCTCTCTCTCTCTCTCTCTCTCTCTCTCTCTCGCCTTCCTAACTCAACAGCAGCACCGCACCAAGTAACAAGGCTCGCCAGGGTTGACATGATACACCTAACTTGATTCCAGCCCACCATTCCATTACTGACTCAAGGCTGGGTACACAGGTGAGGGCTCCACGCTTTTACACGCCCAAACATAGTATAAACATGTGTCTATTAATGACATACAGGCGAGTAAAAAGTAACAATTCACACAACAAAGTTAACCGTCAAGTTGAAACACCCGAGGCAATATTTCCGTAGTGGCCTCCACTACGGAAACATTGCCTCGGGTGTTTCAACTTGACGGTTAACTTTGTTGTGTGAATTGTTACTTTTTACTCGCCTGTATGTCATTAATAGACACATGTTTATACTATGAATGTGTGGAGTGTGTCATGCCCCCAACTCCAACAACAAACTTTTCCTTCTCCTCTCGTTCTTGACGTTACACTTTAAAGGCCAATTAATTTAAAATGAATGAGGAGGAAACTTAATTACCAGGTTCTAAGGGGGGTTTCAGAAATAAAGTAAAAAAAAAAACACAAGTAAACAAACTACACTAGATTTATTTACAAGTTAATATTTATATACGCAACGGAAATTTAATTCAAAAGATGATCTGTCTACCAGAAGGGTAGTTAATTACATTGAAAGTAATTAATTAAAAAGAGAAACAAATACAAAAATACACAAGATCACGAGTATTCTACAATAAACCACAATAACACAAACACAAAACAAATAAACACCAAACACATAAACACCAAACACACAAACACCAAACCCCTAAGTTAATTGATTGAGACACAGGTCGGGAAATATAAACTCAACCAATAACACAAACACAAAAACCCAACACATAAACCAAACACAAAACAAACACACACAAAGAAATAAATATTATAATTGGAGAGAGAGAGACGAGCCAGAGTTAAAATACTCAAATACCCAAACTTATTTCACTCCCTTACGTTACTAAAACAATCCCCCGCTCAAACAAGGGAAGAAAAATAGATGATGGGTAATTAAAAATGCGCGAAGCAACCCCAAACAAATACCCACATCAAAACCCAGTAACGTAAGAAGAAAAGTTAACGGTAAAAACACACAACACCGGCTTCACTCTCAATCTCCAATTAAAACGAAATAATACTCACGCCATACCTCCGACACAACCTGTACTCTCTGCTCGGTGACCTGAAATATACTGTGTGTCGGCGCTGGGTCATCCGGCCTTATATAGGGGGGGACGACTCACCCCACGCTTACCCAGTACCCGTGGTGTGAAATAAACACCATACAAAGGAATCTACCCTATAACTTATCTAACGCAACATTATCTTTACGTTAAAACATAGCAGATGAAAATACAAATATATAGCCGAAATTACAACACGCTCGCTCTCTTAACAACAATGTTAGAGCTAAAAAGTATAGAACGGGTTGTAACGCTATATAAACTATCCTTAAAATTACAATAAAAATATAATAACCTTAAATTAAAATAGCAGTTCCCAAAATAAAACATAATAGTGGAAATATACAACTTTCTTCATCTCCATCGCGTCACAGACGATGCATGAGATAATCACTGCATTCACCGTTTCACATCTCCTTCTTCAAATTTATACAAAACAATTTAACAGCATATTTATGAAACTAAGCTTAACCTAACAAAATTAACAAAATATATGTACCCTCTCCATGCAACACCGTTTTACACTACAAGATGTGGTTCTAGGCCGTGAAAAGTCAGGAAAGGTTATCTCGCGGTCACATTTTCTTAAGCCGCTTCCCCCCCCTTCACCTCACTCCACCTCTGTTCCACACATCACACATCAAAACGCTGGCATACACACAAAAATAACTATGACTCCATTAATGTCTTAAGTCACTTCGTGACAGTCCTCCCTACCAAAAAAAAAAGAAAATGGGTGGGGGAGAAAGATACCGCACATTTTCTTTAGCTGGAGATTTTAAAAAAATGGACTATTAAAGTTCTGAAGGAACAAAACAAAACTAGCGTTGTGGAGAGCATTGCCAAAAGAAAAGAAAACAGTTCAGCTGGTTCAGACACGGGTAACAGCACAACAGGGCGTATAAAGCCCATATGCAACATGGCGTCAATCTCCTTTTGAATGAGCGGAACCTGTCGAGGGTGTACTCGGTAAGGTGACTGCTTAACAGGCTTCGCTCCATCAACGTCTATGTCATGGACTACTTTCGTAGTCCGCCCAGGGCTGTCCTTAAAGACCTCAGGGAACTGGTCCAAAACAGCGAGCACACTGGAGCGCTGCTCCGCTGTCAAATGGTCCAGCTCCTCCTGCAAGGCGGCTCTCGCAGCCCCATTCTCCTGCCACGCCCCTACTGAGGACGTCGACAAGGTACTGGCCACGGCCGTTTCCTCCTCCTCTTCCTCAACAGGTATGCAAGGACCTGAGAGACAAACGGGAGTGCCAGATAGGCCTCCCGAGGAAGAGTCGACAAAGCCCTTAAGCATGTTTACATGACATAAACGCTGCTGGCGACGACGACCTGGGGTAGACACCACATAATTGGTATCACTCACCTTCTTGTGCACCTCGAATGGTCCCTGAAACTGGGCTTCAAAAGGATCCCCCCGATGCGGCAAGAGTACTAAGACTCTGTCGCCTGGAGAAAATTCCCGTTGCACTGCTCCCTTTCCCTTGTCAAACCAATGCTTAGCACGGGTTTGACTCTCATCAAGATGTTCGGCTGCCAACTGCCAACAACGTAAAAGCTTGTGCCTAACCCCTCCTATCCACTCCAACAAGCTGAACTCTCTCTGGTCTGCTCCCAACAACGACTCCTTAATATGGGTCAGAGGACCTCTCACCTGGTGGGCAAATATTAATTCGAAAGGACTGAAACCAGTACTCTCTGAAGGGGAGTCTCTCAAGACAAACAAGACATAGGGAAGATTGTCATCCCAGTCAGTATCAAACTGAAGGGCAAACTTGTGCAGGATGCTTTTCAGAGTTTGGTGGCTACGCTCCACCACACCTTGAGTCTGGGGGTGGTAAGGATTGCTCACGGAGTGCTTAATTCCTAGAGACTTACAAAAATCATTAAAAATCCTACCACAAAAATAGCTAGCACCATCTGTCTGCACCTTACATGGGACTCCGAAAAAAGAAAAAAGCATTGTTAAATTTCTACAAACTGCCTCCGCTGTAATCCTTCTAAGAGGTACAGCGTTAACATACCTCGAGGCTGCGTCAACCATGGTGAGGAGATACTCATTCCCTCTCTTGGTTTTCTTTAGTGGACCAACGACGTCCACTTGGATGGTGGTAAATGGTTCCGGCAGGTGAGGAACCTTGACCAGAGGAACCGGTTTGATTTTCTGGTTCGGCTTCCCCATGCGTTGGCATATCAGACACTCCTTGCAATGCCTGGCCACCTCTGCTCGAATCCCTGGCCAGAAGTACAAACGGGTTAACTTCCCGAGCGTCTTCCTGACCCCCAAATGTCCGGCAAAACGTCCATCATGGGCCACCTCCAGCAGGGCCTGACGGTACTGGACCGGCACCACCAGTTGCTCCACTGAGGCCCACGCGGCATCCTCCTTCTGGAAGGTGGGCGGCAGCCACCTCCTAAACAGTACCCCCTCTTTAAGGAAGTACATGGTAGTCGGCGCGACATCCCTCTGCTGCGTCAGCGCCTGCTCCATCATGGTCGTCAAACTCTCGTCCTCCCTCTGCGCGGTGATCAAGGCCTTCCTTCCCTGGCGCACATTACCTGAGGACAAACAAGGACCGGCCGAAAGAGGCTCGGCAAACAGGGATGAAATATTGAGGTCCCCGACCTCGTTACCTTGGGTAGAACTCTGGGAAACTGGGGGTTCTGGAGTTTGGGCGGCGTTACTCATGCTGCGTGTCACAGCACAAAAGGGAAAAACTTGGGGCATATTGGTCTCCAGTTGTTCCAAATCTGCGGAGGCACTAGGCTCTTCCTGCAGGACCAGAGGAGGGGTTCCTCCCATTCTTTCCCCGGCCAAATCATTGCCTAAAATGATGTCCACCCCTTTTACGGGCAACTCAGGCAAAATTGCAACTGGAGCCTCACCCTTAAAACAGTCAGAATCTAAAAAGATCCTGACCAAAGGTGCCGAATTACGGCCCCCAATGGAAGACAAGATTACCCATTCTCCTGTCTTCCCTCCAGTAACCACCCCTGCCCTAAGTAAGGTCTGTAAAGCCCCCGAGTCTCGGAGAACATTCACGGGACGAGTTACCCCGCCACCGGTTACAGACCCCCTCGAAACAAAAGCCTTATATCCAGCGTCCGGCTGGATCGCCTTGTCTCCAGTAGTAGTGAAGTGTCCTCCCTCTCCTGGAGTAGGGAGCACACAACCCACTGTCATTGTCTCCACCTCCGGGGACTTTTGAGTGGCCAACACTGCCTTCGCCGGCTCCTTAGGCTGGAGCCTGCGCCAGCAATAGTCTGCCTTATGTCCGGTCTTCCCACAGAACGAACAATTAAATATTTCCCTCTGCCGACCTGGCGACGCGGGCTTCGAAATACCCTTGCCTTGAGGGGGAGGGTCAAGAGGGCGCTGGTGCGCTCCCTTCCCTTTATGTTGGGGGAAGCTGGATCCCCCACCACCTGGACGGGAACCAGACATGTAGCTGTCTTTCTTGGCTAAGGCATGGTTGTCTGCTATGGTAGCAGCTTCCTCTGCCGTGGTGATGTTTCTCTGAGCCAAGTGAGATGCTACATCCCTGTCCACGACCTGTACAAATGCCTCAATCAAAACTAACTCTACTAGCTGGTCATAGGACTCTGCGTTCTTCGACCGGCACCAACTCACAAAAGCCTCACGCTTCGCCCTAGCCAACTCCAAATGGCTTTGTTCAGGGTTCTTTCTCAGAGCCCTAAACTTCTGCCTATAAGCCTCAGGCACCAGAGAATAAACCTGAAGGACCTGCTTTTTAACCTTTTCATAGGAGCAAGCGTCCGTATCACTCAGCGCCATATATGCTTTCAGTGCCTTACCCTTGAAGCTTTGCTGCAAGAGCAAGGTCCACTGATCTCTGGGCCATGAGAGACGAATGGCAAGCCTCTCAAAACTGTTGAAGAAGGTGTCTACACACCCTTCATTAAAAGTGGGTATAAGCCTAATGGCCTTCCCCAAATCAAACATAGGAACACTGGAGCCGTTGTTCCCAGCTGCCCCTAACTCAGCTAAACGCACCTGAGTTTCGGCAAGCCTCAACTGCAGCTCCAGCCGCCTAATCTCTGGGTCAACCTGGTGCTCCCTGAGCCCCTCGTCCATCCTATCACCTTCAGTCTCTGAGTGGAGAGATTCACTCTCGACCCTAACCAAACTGATCTGTTGAAGCACCAAGCTAACAAGGTCTGCTTTCAACAGTTGGTAATAGTCTGTAGCCCCTAAATGGGTAGCGATTAACCGTAACTCAGGTACTGTTAATCCGCCTACCTCTTCGGGCGTTGGCTGGTTACCCAGAAAACTCGCCGCGTCTTCGTCAGTCACGATACGCATGATGCCGAAAGACCGCGATAAACACAAAAATAATGGCTTATGTAGTCACTCGTGATCCTGGCGAGGTCGCCACTGTCATGCCCCCAACTCCAACAACAAACTTTTCCTTCTCCTCTCGTTCTTGACGTTACACTTTAAAGGCCAATTAATTTAAAATGAATGAGGAGGAAACTTAATTACCAGGTTCTAAGGGGGGTTTCAGAAATAAAGTTAAAAAAAAACACAAGTAAACAAACTACACTAGATTTATTTACAAGTTAATATTTATATACACAACGGAAATTTAATTCAAAAGATGATCTGTCTACCAGAAGGGTAGTTAATTACATTGAAAGTAATTAATTAAAAAGAGAAACAAATACAAAAATACACAAGATCACGAGTATTCTACAATAAACCACAATAACACAAACACAAAACAAATAAACACCAAACACATAAACACCAAACACACAAACACCAAACCCCTAAGTTAATTGATTGAGACACAGGTCGGGAAATATAAACTCAACCAATAACACAAACACAAAAACCCAACACATAAACCAAACACAAAACAAACACACACAAAGAAATAAATATTATAATTGGAGAGAGAGAGACGAGCCAGAGTTAAAATACTCAAATACCCAAACTTATTTCACTCCCTTACGTTACTAAAACAATCCCCCGCTCAAACAAGGGAAGAAAAATAGATGATGGGTAATTAAAAATGCGCGAAGCAACCCCAAACAAATACCCACATCAAAACCCAGTAACGTAAGAAGAAAAGTTAACGGTAAAAACACACAACACCGGCTTCACTCTCAATCTCCAATTAAAACGAAATAATACTCACGCCATACCTCCGACACAACCTGTACTCTCTGCTCGGTGACCTGAAATATACTGTGTGTCGGCGCTGGGTCATCCGGCCTTATATAGGGGGGGACGACTCACCCCACGCTTACCCAGTACCCGTGGTGTGAAATAAACACCATACAAAGGAATCTACCCTATAACTTATCTAACGCAACATTATCTTTACGTTAAAACATAGCAGATGAAAATACAAATATATAGCCGAAATTACAACACGCTCGCTCTCTTAACAACAATGTTAGAGCTAAAAAGTATAGAACGGGTTGTAACGCTATATAAACTATCCTTAAAATTACAATAAAAATATAATAACCTTAAATTAAAATAGCAGTTCCCAAAATAAAACATAATAGTGGAAATATACAACTTTCTTCATCTCCATCGCGTCACAGACGATGCATGAGATAATCACTGCATTCACCGTTTCACATCTCCTTCTTCAAATTTATACAAAACAATTTAACAGCATATTTATGAAACTAAGCTTAACCTAACAAAATTAACAAAATATATGTACCCTCTCCATGCAACACCGTTTTACACTACAAGATGTGGTTCTAGGCCGTGAAAAGTCAAGAAAGGTTATCTCGCGGTCACATTTTCTTAAGCCGCTTCCCCCCCCTTCACCTCACTCCACCTCTGTTCCACACATCACACATCAAAACGCTGGCATACACACAAAAATAACTATGACTCCATTAATGTCTTAAGTCACTTCGTGACAAGTGTTTATGTAATTTTGTGTCAGAGGGGTGGTGGTGGTGGTGGTGGTGGTGGTGGTGGTGGTGGTGGTGGTGGTGGTGGTGGTGGTGGTGATGATGATGATGATGATGATGATGATGATGATGATGATGATGATGATGATGATGATGATGAAGGTGATGATGATGGTGGTAATGATGATGATGATGATGATGATGATGATGATGATGATGATGATGATGATGATGATGATGATGATGATGATGATGATCTCGCTCCTTAACCCGAAAAGTGTATGCTCTGAAACACTAAACTAAAAAAATAAAAACACATATAATTCATTCCACACTCCTAAATCATGACACACTTCCATAAACGTATCACTTATTGGACGGCAAACCTGTTAACTGACCTGATTCTGTGTCGATAAACAGATAAACTATGCCATTATAAGGTGAAAGCTCATCATCACACCTGTAGGCTTCCGTGGTGAATAAAAGGACGTCATAACAATAATGTGCACCAGTATGTCACGGGATTCCCGCCATCACCACCGTCACTATATATACATAACATCACTTTGACCTGTTTGAAACGCCTTCCGTCCGTCTCTCTTCCTCTACAGACACTCTACCTTGTTCCTCTAAGTACCAACACAAACATTTGAATAGCATTGCGCTGCCCTGCTCTCCTTCACTTGAAATATTTGAAAGATATAGGAAAAACAGCCCAATAGTTTAAGTTTGTGTTTTATTAATCTGCAGTGCTAATTGAATGTTCAGTATACAGGTAGTTTGAGTAATTACTTGTAGCATAACTGTATATATATATATATATATATATATATATATATATATATATATATATATATATATATATATATATATATATATAAGAGTCTCGTGGAGCGTGAGATTATATGTGATGATCGTGGAAGCTGCAATGAAGTTCTACTACAGGTGATGGTTAAGCAGGTGGAGAGGTAAGGGTGAGAATAGTGGTGGAGGTTTGTTTGGTGTGGAGTCACTATTGTTGCGTGAGATGACTTCGTAACTACTCGTCTCCAATGGTTCTCAGTTACTTTTGTTTATATTGGAAGTGAATTTGAGCTGATCACTCCTCTACAACGTGCGTGATCTCTATGACTTAAGTGGCTTTAAAGTATCATGTAACTATCAGAAAAAGAAAATGTTTAAATGTATTGATAATGTTCATAACAGCAGCGGCAGAAAAAAAAACAGCTAATGTGTTTGCAACATCAATAGTTTCGTTTCTATCTAAACTCGTACAACATAAAAATAAAGAAAAACACAAACTACTAGAAGGCAGCGCTGCAAGACTCCTCCAGTAAAGTATTTGTGTGACTGGTCGACTTTCCCTACAAAAGACTCAAAATCACTATAATCATTGAAGCTTGATCCACTTTGGGACGGTAACTATACAGGTCGACGGTGCAGCGGCGGCGGCGTGGTGCAGAGCCGAGACCTTAGCAGGGTGAAATAGAGCCGCGCTACGGTACGAGGGTGTAATTTTGGGCGGAAGCAGAACTAGATAAGGATATGTATGGGCAAGGCAAGGCAAGGTAAGGCAGGAGCAGAGATGTTGTGGATAAGGCTAGTGCTAAGGCGGAGGAGGAGGTTGAAGTGAAGGCAAGGAGCTGGGTGAGTGTGTGGGCGGATGCTGGGGCTATGACTAAGGCTAAGGCTAGGGCTGAGGCTGCAGGGTGAGGATGAAACAGAGACAGAAGTTAACGGAGATTGAGGAGACAGATTAATGCCAGGACATCACAAGGAGGAGGGAAGGGGGGAGGGTGTCATTACCTTCTAGAAGGCTCCTTACTTATATATTACTTGAGGGTGAAAAATAAATGTAGCTTAAAAAAGGGTTGCCGAGACCTTTAATAATTACAGGATGAAGCGGACTCACGTTCATTGTGCTGTGGATAAGGAGCGAGCGAGAGCTTAGCCTGAGAATCCACCAAGAAGGCTTAAGAATACCTACATAATGAGGTCCCTTGCGTGCTCCACCCTCGCGTCCTGTGCTAGGTAGGTGAAGGTGCCGCGGGGAGGGAGGTAGCAGGAGAAGGAGGCAATAAGGAAGGAAGGCAGTAGTGGTACACCAGCATAACGAGGTATATAATAACTAGTCATCAAGTCTTCATCCAAACATGACCCTCGTCATCTCCACCTTTTAGCATTCTCCCTATAGTCATGCAATTCTAACAACAGCAAACCAGCACCAGCACAAATAACAACTACAATGAAGACAAAGACAAAAAACAACTAATAAATCAACATCACACACACACACACACACACACACACACACACATACACACACACACACACACACACACACACACACACACACACACACACACACACACACACACACACACACACACTAGAAGCAGCATCAACCACACTATCATTGATATCAACATAATCATCATCAATAGCATCATTATCGCCATCATTATAGCAGCAGCAATCTTCCCTAATGACCCTGATGACATAATTAATATGTAACAACCTCACGTGCCTCGTCCTCGTGAACCCTGAACCAAGGGAAAAATATAGTACAATAAAATAAGATCAAGTTTAAGCTCAGGAGGCGACCCGATACTCCTCCTTAGAAAAGAAAACTGGAACTCTCGCCCACTAATCACAGGTAAAGCTAAAGGTACAGTTAGGGGAGGAGGTGGGGAGG